>CM034007.1:17633576-17650056 GCA_019603395.1 Cyrtorhinus lividipennis | reverse complement strand
AGATGCACGCCTCCGGATAGCATGACTCACGTTTACTTGGCACTTTGGCCAACTTTTGTCGCCACATCCCCTTTTTCATTGCCTTCGCTCGCATGATTGTACTTTGTAAATTGTACATAATATCATGCAACATCTGGAGGAAAAACGTCGGCTGAGGAAAAGTTATGATACCACTGTGAAGTCACAATGATAGCCTCACAATTGAATCATAGAAGTTAGAAGACTATACAATATTGGAAGTTACTTGAAGGTTGAATACTTTGAGGTTGAAAATTTTCAAACCACGCAGATAAATTAGTTGGAGAATTCTAAAAACTATTGTGTGACAAATAAAACTGATCGTTGGCGTCCGAAATTCGGCCACATTAGCTTTAATTGAAACGGCATCGTCATTACACTCTAAACCACAACGTAAGAAACAATAATGGGGCCAAATTCGAAATATAAATTATTCTATTCAGGAAAAATTTTCGTGGCTTCACTGTTAACTAATGAACCATTTTGACAGGATAGGCTGTCCCAACTCAATTATTGTAAAATGATAAATAAGACTAATCAAAGGGGAAAAAAGTACTCATTTGTTGAGTAAGTCTTGATATTGAATTGTACGTCTGAAGAGGCATGTCCTGATGTACGTAGAGAGGGAAAGGCGAGTTGAATTTTTTTTTTTTTTAATTTCTATTCCCTTATGAGGGAAGAAATTCTGAGCAGCCGTGGTCCGCAGTTTTGGAATCTCCAAAAAATTCGGAGAAAAGCATGTTAGAAAATCGTGCGCAGGAGTCGTGAACTCGTTAGTTTTTAATAGCTGGTAAACTGCACTCCTTTCGTAGAGCTTCTCCAGTGGTGCCAACTTTAGCTCCGTAAAGAGGGGCTCTGTATGGGAAATAAATTTGAGAAGAAACCGCACACCTTTAGGGTTTCGTCGGTTGTTATTGGGCCGCATTGAGTTGGACAATGCGCAGAAAAAGACGCCTTAAAAACGCCATTTGAATGCCAAAAAGCCTAGGACTTACGTTAGTGAACCAACTGGATCTCGTTCGATCTCTAATGTTAGGCAGCATATATGAGGATCCATGCCTTTATGGAGACTACGTGGATTGGTGACCGCTTGACACTTACATGCTGGACGTCTCCTCTCAAAACAGTGTCGCGATCAGGAGCCAACTTCGTCAGGTCATCGTCACGATAAAAATATAAAACGGATAAAATTCCTTATAAAATTACAAAAAAATAATTATTCCATAATGATATTATTCAAGATAGTTCTCGCTTGTGTGGGGAGTTAGCCACCAACCTATTTTGAAAAGAAAAAATGTGAACAAGTCGTCATGAAATTCAACGGAGAATGATATTCCACATGCCCTCCTCCTTCTTTCAAGGACCAACTAGAGCACTTCTTATAATAAACCTACAAAGTACTTATGGTATCAAATCAATCAAATTGGAAAAAACAAATATTTGTAATTGTTTAGCCCAGGAACGCTGAGTAATATATCCGCCTCAGAAGGCCCATCCACAGGGGCATACTCAGGTCAGTTGCCGGGATAACTAAGAAGAGATGTCACAACACTACATATCCTCGATGGCCAGTTCTATGTTACTGATGTCAACTCAAATACCAAAGCGTATATGTATATAAAGTGATAGATATAAACCCTTTTATAACATCGTTGAATATTTTTCGTGGAACGTAGATGTTTCGTGCTACAAGTCACAAATGGTCGGAGCCTCAACTTTAGTAAGATTTCTGACTGAATTCGCAGGGCGTTTTAGGTTGATAAGTGCATTTCTAACGTGTTTATAGTTAATGTTAGCGTATTGGTAGCCGAATCGCTTTGTTAATACACAAATTATATGCGTTCGTATTGAGAAGCCCTGGGTGAGTAATGTTGACTCATATGCTGCAACGAGTGTAGGTAGATGTTGGTGTTCCCGGGTTACCCTCCCTTATTGACAAATGCGAATTATCATTATTGTCAAGTTCATCAAGGTATAACCTTCGGCGTTTACAAGCCTAGTCGAAGTGCTGTGAAGTTAACGAGAAACTCCGTTCGTACAACTGGTCTCCACAACTTCCGCTAAGAAGGCCGAGTACCTATATCTCCTCAAGGAGCAACCTATAGAGGATCTGAAAGTCTCATTCGTCACAAGAACCGATGAAGCGAAGCCGACCTCAACCGAACTCCACCCACATCACTCGGCTCGCCCCTTCTATTTCGGGAGGGTGTCAGTTGTATGGCTCGAGTGGGGTCGGTCATCTCCCCTTTCATAATGAGCCGAGACGAAGGCCATTTGAAAAGGAACCTTTCAGCTGTCCATAAACGTAATGGCGACATGGGGCCCATAAAAATGGGAGTTGACCTGCCATAGTTCGAAGACTCCGTCAACAGAAACCCTGCCGGGCAACAACACGACATGTACGGCTGATTAGCAGAGAACGAAACAACGGAGGAAGAGCAGACAAGAATTTGCATCGGTCGATCTCAGAATGAATTATGTCAAATTACTTGATCCGACTAACAAACCTAAGGCAATTATGCCACAATGAATGATCTCGATCGTGAGGAATAGCACATCTTCGAAGTCTCAAGAGCAGGTAGGAACCTTAATTAAAAAAGAAAAACTTATGTAGAAACAGTTAAAGACTATTACACTGGAAAGAAGGATAAATTTAAAGGGTTAATAACAGTATCCATTGCATGAAAAGTTTTCGCAAAAACTCTACCTCCGTTTGCGGCAAATGGTGCAATATTCACGTCAATGCTTCAGCAGGCGTCCAGAGTACGCGAAAGGAGCAATATGAATGAAGAATGAAAGAATAGAAAATGATACCCCACAAGCCTTTTGAAATTTACAAAATTGCCTAATCATTTTTACCCATACCTCAATGTGATTTTGTTTTTTATTTTCTGCCAAATCTTTCAAATAATTTTTTTGCCCCGATGGTGGACGTACGTTTGAGATTTGGAATTCATTCAGTGGATTCAGTTCCCAGAATTTAGTCAAAAATGATACCCCACGCACCTAGGTACCCAAAAACCCATCCGAGCTGGTTCATTATTGTTGGTAGGAGGCAGATGGCACTAATGAAGTGTAGGGTATTGAGTATGTGACCACCTAACTGACCATCTGTAACTTAATTGTCGGATCATTTTTGGAACATCAAATAGGAACATCACTATTAAATTAGGACCAGCCATTCATCCCGCAGACATCGAAAAACACAACAAAATGCACTCAATGATTATAACCGGCAAGTAATTGAGAGCAGCCATCCACGCATCTGATTGAGATGAAAATGTGGGTAATTTTAAGCTAAAATTGGAAGACGACACGTCACGGGTAGGGGACAATGCCCGTAAAGAGCAGGGGACTCGTCATATTAGGTACCTTGTCCCGAAGCCCAGTACCATACGAGGATGCATGTAAGTATCATCATAAACGACGAAAGGAAGAAATATTACAGCTGATTATTCAAGGAATAACCAACCAAAATAACCACGAGATCCTAGAATACGTTTTTCCACAAGATTTACCCAACATAATAATACAATAGCAGAATGCGTAACTATGTAGCTGTTACAAACTGCTGTGGTACGTACTGTCCCCCTAAATAATTCTTTGCGCGATCATTCATCGCCAATCAATTTCCGTCTGTAGAAGTAAATAGCATTTAAATTGATCTTCTTGAGACAATACAACTCAGCATCTTGGATGAGATAAGCCGTTTATAGAATCAAATTATTTTTGATAGCGTAACATCGTCTTCTTGTCGGCAACATGAGGCCGAACAATTTCGAAATGAATAATTTCAGATTTGTATACAACAGTTCAAAACATAATAACGCTTCATCATAGAACTAGTCTGCGTTCGGTCCCCGGGTAAATGAATAATCACCCCCATATGCCCGTGCAATATTTATATTATGTTGTAGAGTTTATGTATGTTGATATAACTGAAGTGAAGTCTAAGCTGGTATTTTTGCTTCGAGAGAAGAAAAACTCACATTGCCTTCCTTATGATTGTTCCGGTGCGAAGAGAACTTGCAGGAATAGAAAGGCTGAAGTGGAAGCTGTAACGGCTAGGAGGCACCTCCATGTTGTCCCATTAGTTTTTTGCAGTAGAACCAGTTTTGTACCGAAGCCCAAACCTTCGCCAAGGCCACATCACAAGAAGTTTCATTCTCATAAGCCTTCCCTTAGGCGGCCTTGCCGATCAACTTTTGCCAAACAGGAAGAACTGCTGTCTACGAGACCTCCCAAGGGCAGCCGTGTGCGGCACCCGAGAGGTACCCATGCAGGAAGGAAATTAGACGGTAGGCGACATGAAATGAATTCGGTCTAACCGCGACGATTGTCACGTATTTCCTGGTGAAAATACTACACGGTACAATTAGCCTCTCAATTTTCCAGACAATGCACAGTCGTCGTTCCTTCTTCCCCCGGTTCGGACACAACGCGATTCAGGCACAACTAGAGCCCGCAAAATTAATCTCCACAGTACAATGTTTTAGATTTTTCAGCATTCTGAAGCTCATCATAGTCCAGACTGAAGAAAGGCACTTGAGATTGAGCATATCCAATGGGCAAAACACTCTTTACCCAAACACAATTTTTTTCTGGCATTTTGCGTTTTGGAGCCATTGAACAAAGTAGGTTTTGTGCCCGTCAGTCTGTCTGTCCACAATTACCTGCCTCAGCAGTAACTTTTAAAATTGATGACCGATTACAATAAAATTTTCAAGAATCGTGTGGGTTTAGCTCTAAATTAGGTTGTCCTATCAATTTTGTAATATTCAACGACATCTAACTTGACATTACTATTAGGCTCATTCTTACAGAATAAATCAAACTTGTTACCACCCCTGATGCCAAAACGGTGGTTTCTCAACGTTTTAAAAATTAATTGATTCTATTTCATGTTATCAGTTATGAGACGTTCATTTAAAAAAAATATTCATTTATTTAAAAAATTTAAATAACAGTGGTTTCAAGCCGGCGGTAAATTTGAATGTAGTAAGCCTTGCTCAAAAGTGCCTTCAATATAGTCAATATTCATTCAGGGAAGGCAGAGACTGTAACACGAGGGAAGGTTTATACTGAGGTTAGAGATGAGCGAAGGGGAAAGGCCAGTTCTCCCACTAATCTTGGGTCTGTTTGGGAAGACAATCGCCTGATGGGTAGCAATTTGATTAATTTAAAATGCAAATCACTCCAACAGACCAAACTTTTTGATAGATTAACTTGATGGAAGAACCAATGGAAAGTGGATAACAATAATGACCAAATAATAGAAAGTAGAACTAAGGAAAAAAGAGGAAGCGGTCGGATGAACAAACGTCCTATGCCGTTATACCAGGTTCTGGCATTACAAAGCCTAGAACATGAATAATCAAGCTCAGACAGGGCATTAGCCGCATGGAGGAGCGGCGTTTTTTGGTGAACGTATTGTTTCTAACATTTTTGCAGTTATGCAAGAGGTGTGAGACAGTTCTATTCAGTCAATCCACCATGCTATATGTGGGGTAAAGTTCGAAGAGTGGATAATTAAACTCTTCATGAACACGGACGACATCGTTATTACAGCCGAATCAGTGGCGGATCTCCAACGCCACATGGAGGCACTCCTGTAGTTCTGTGGCATATGAGCGCTCCAGGTAGCCCTCAAAAAATCTAAAATACTGGTGTTTGCTGACAATACGTATTAGACTTTATAGGAATATTTGGTGGAGATGGTGTGCTCCTACACATGCTCAAGAGTCACACATCCTGGCTCTCCTTCGCAACTCACCTAAGATCAGCATAGCAATCGGATACAGCTCATTCTTCAACCATGCTAGTATCCCAGTCCGCACCAAAGCTTGTGGTCTTCCAGCCTTCTACCTTCTCAAACTCGATGGTACAACGCGCAGATTTAGGGACATTGGCAGTATCAGATATTGCCAGATAGCAGATTCTGCTTAGGGCAGGTCTGCTAACAATGCTACGCGGGAGTGCACGAGAACCTTGAGCTTCTGACAGATCTTCGCTTGTGGATTTTAGATGGCCAAATGTTGGCGCGCCATGGCTCTTTAGACTCTGTAGTAATTTGTGTAAGGTTTGTTCATATTCATTATGAATTTGTAGACGTTTTATCATTTGATTAAGAGAAGTACTCTAACAGAGGGATATAGCCCACTGCCATGATCTTATATCAATGCAAAATATTTCAGCCAAATAATCGTTTGTTTTCGGTTTGGGCAAAAAAATTCGCCATACTCATTAATTAATTCCAGCTGATGCTGGAACCGATTTTCTAGAAGACAAATGAGTCATATTTTCAAGGCCACTAGGAAGCTTATGCGCCATGACCTTAATAGTGTATTTTTGAGTGAGACGCCATATCCCACGGTCCGTTTTTTATCAAGATAAATAAATATATTTAATCTAGATACAGTTACTAGAGCGAAATTTCGTATGAAAGCGGACGCACGATTGGATCAGATTCATCCACAGATTTGTCTATTGTCAAGTTACACTAGACTGACACGTTCTGAAGTTCATTGCCCTTTTCATGCCGAGAAGAAACGAGCGATGCAAGACGGATAGCGCCGGTCCTAATAGGCGAGTAATCTCAGAGACAGGCCATTCTATTCTCGAAGGCAAACAATCGGTCCCCCGTGACGAATTCTCCTTACCGGATCGGCTGTCGACCCAATCGACGAGTAAGTTCCTGCTTTGCTGACCGCGAGAAATGATACGTGTATAGCACTCGTACCACGTAGAGATTTCCCCTCGTAAAAATAACGAAAATAAGGAAGAGTATCGGTAGCCACAACAACCTGCCTTCACTCCTATAAGAAACTCGTCTCGGTTCTCCTCTCATTCGACAATGGAACTCGATCGCTTTCTATATGAACTCTTAAAGCCAGAAAAAGATAAACAGTGAATTCCAGGAATTGAGACATTCAGTAAATGAAACTGAGTAGAATATGAGAACTGACATCCCCACGTAATTCAGCGATTAACATGCATTGAAGCCACACTTAGGGTTTTGAAAACTCGTTTTTTGTCCCTCTATGTTCCCTTGCAGTAGATGTTTGGTGCAGTAAAAAGAAAAAAAAACGCTTGCAAATTCTTTCACAGGGGTTGGTTATTCCTCAAACCAGCAGCATGGAAACTCATTCGAATCAATTCAGCGTCCAAAATTTAGTGGAAAATGATACCCCTCACGCCTAGGTACCAGAAATATCGAAAACACACATTCCAAATGGGTAGATTGACACCTATATTGACCCATAACCTCTTCCAGTGTGTCCAAAATTTAGTCGAAAATAATACCCTACATGCCTAAATCGCAAAAATTCTCAAAAATCCATTTTTCTAAACATTTTGACCCTTACCACTAACCCCTACTCCAAATTTGGTCCGAACCATCTGAAGTATGCATTTGTCCTAATAAATGTACAGGCAACTGGTGAATCAAGTTGAACGAGGACTGAACTTTGCGTTGCGAATCAGGCAAAGTATTTGGCAATGACACGCGAAGCTCAAAAGAATTTGACATCAATCGTGATACATTAATTGGTTCATTGTACGCCGATCAACAAAAACCATCCGTAGTAGTCCTACACAATATGGTACCGATCAGTGAGCATTGAAATAATTCAAAAAACGCTTGGTTATTCCTTGGACCAGGATCATGGGGAAAATCGTTGAGTGTCAAGTATCCCAGACTCATTCCAATCGATTCAGCGTCCAACATTTAGTGGAAAATGATACCCCACGCGCCTAGGTACCCAAAAACCCATCCGACCGGGTTAATTACTGTTGGTAGGAGGCAGATGACACTAATGAAGTTTAGGGTATTGAGTATCTGACCACCTAACTGAGCATCTGTAACTACATGGTCATGGATTTTGGGAACATCAAATAGGAACACCTATTATTAAATTAGAAACTGCAAACATCGAAGAACCCAACAAAATGCACACAATGATTATAACATTCAAGTAATGGGGAGCGGCCTTCCTACTCATTTGATTGAGATAAAAAGGTTGGTAATTTTAGGCTGAAATCGGAGGACGGTATGTAGCGAACATTAACCGATAAGAACCGGAAAAGTGAAGACAACGCGAGATAACATGGCCGATAACGGAGCATAGAGAAGAGATGCACTGTCATGATACACGATGAAGGGATTAGTTTTCGAATGTATCGTTTACCACTCAATTTCTGACGCTGAATCCATTGTGGTGGATCTCGGACCGATTTTTACCCTCTGGAGATGGGTATGGGTCAAGATGGTACCTTCTTACATACCTCAAAAGTGGGTTTTCAGGATTTGCTGGTACCTGTGGACCTGAATCATGAGGAAAATTGTGAGAGTAGTTTCCCGGGCTTATTCCGATCGATTCAGCATCCAATATTCAGTGTAAAATTATACCCCACACGCCTAGGTCCCGCAGTCCTTGAAAACCCACATTCGTGATAATGTAGGTACGTACCCATCTTGAACCATACCCACATCCAGAGAGCAACAATTAGTCCGGGACTCATCACACAATGGATTCAACGTCTAACATTCAGGGGAAAATGATACCCCACACGCCTAGGTACCAGAAACCTCGAAAACATTCACAGCTGGTGGAAAACGAATCCCTTCTTCATGTTTCGTGAATCTCTTCCGCCCTCTCTTCCGTATCTCTTCTCTATGCTCCGTTCATGGCCAGGTTATCTCGTTACTTATCGGGTAATGCGTAGTCAGCCGAGTTACCGAATGTTTTATTCTCTATTAAAACTCGGTATTCCATACTCTCCGTTCGCGATCAAATACTTTTAACCGTAGTATTTCGTCGCTGTACCGCCAACTAGTTTCCGATCGAGTCGTCGCAGATCCTTTGCCTACCTTTTTCGTTTTGTTGTTTTGTGATGATACTTAGCGGCATCCTCGGCCGGGATTGGACTATAGGACAAGGCGTTTCAAGGTGTCTAGATTTAATAACCCAAATGTCCGTCCGCCGTACGCCGTCCACGCCGTTTTTGGTAGTAGAAGTTTTCCTTAAAATCTGAAATTTTGGTTACGAACCCGTTCCCGGCTCTCGAAACCTTTCAGCTCGATCGGACTAAAATTGGGGAGGGGGAGGGAGGTAGGGGTTCAAAATTTGTTTTTCGACAAGTTGGATTTTTGAGATTTCTGGCGTGGAGTATCATTTTCCACTAAATGTTGGACGTTGGACTCCACACTCACTGTTTTCCCCCATTTTCTCCACATTCCGGGTCCGAGGAGTAATCAACCCCTGCGATTTTAATAATTTGGCATCGTGAATGGTGTCCAACAGTTCAGAACAGCAGTCTTTGCGACATCTAGAGAAAATATACTAGACATTATTATCCACTAATATTGAGCTATTTTGGAAACTCGAACCAAGAAAAATATTATTTAGGTTTTTCGGGAAGGTAAATGGCAACGGTGAGTATGTTTTGTAGCGTGTAACATGATGTGCTTTAATAGGAGCTACTCGTATCTTGGCCAGGAAGAGACCCTAACAGCAGGACAGAGTAACACCATTTTCATCTGCAACTGTTCCGATGCCCAGCATTTTCCGTTATTGTCTCATCATTATCTTATCCCTTCATAGTTACATTTTTAACATGAACACAATTATTAATGTAAAGGCTGTCTTTTTGACAAAATATTGGGTAGATTCTGAATAATGCCCTCAATAAAACGAAGGCTTAGAGCGCGGAGCTATCGTCGGATTATTTTTAGTCTTGGCGTTCCTATTTTCATAATTCATAATCATCTCATTTTAAGAGCTGGTATGATTATTTAACATTTTTTTATTTACGATTAGTAAGCTAAACACGGTTGAATATTAGGTCGGATACGTAAACTTCAACGCGGCCGCCATTGAGCTCACAAAATAACTTTTCCTTTAGAACAGGCCTTGATGAATCTTCCTTGATTTTGACGTGGGTAGTAGTCCTACCCAATTAATTTAAATTTCTTCTTTAAATATGTATATTTGAGCTGTTCTTAACGGACGGAGAGTAAAGGAACTTTTTGCCAAGAGAGCCAGTGAAGTTAGGTTCGTTCAAGTAATGTACAATTGAGATTGTCATTAAGGACAACCCAGAGTAGGTTAATTTAGTTACAACTGATATACCCTACCGCTCGAATAAAATCCGTCCATTCAGTTACTTGGAGTCCAAACTTGGACTATTATGAACTAATTGGAGAGAAATTCCCTGATAGCGTATTACCCACATTGTCAAAAAGTGTAGGGTCTCTGTAATTTTTACTACGATCAATACTGAGTTCCGTATTTTAGCCTTATTGATTAATCAAAGCTCCGGTTGCTCGGAATATGCGTTCGGGCCAAGACAACTGTATTTTCGAACGTTGGATTTAGTGAGTTGCGTAGTCTCGAGGAAAGCTACTCGTAGTGAGATGGGTGGGGTTCCTCATCGACTCAGAGCGCGGCCAAGTACTTTTGCCGCTGACTGTACCGCCAAGGTCCAAATCGATGAGCCAAGATACTTCCCCTCCCCCCTCCTTCCTTGGCAAAGGGGTCCCTCTATCATCTCGACTGGGCGTCCGTAACAATTTCAACGTCTTGTCTCTTGTCCTTCACCGAGGAATGCGGTTTTTTTAACATGTCTCAACAGTTTTTTTTTTGTCTCTTCACAGCGTGTTGATGAAAAACAAACCGACGACAATGAACTTGGTACAGTCTAAATAGTCAATCGCGGTCTCTCATACGTAACCGTTCTCACACTGTTCATATTCGTAGAGCATCGTCCGTAAATTTTTTTGCATAATGTTATTGCAATTATCTAATGTTGACCATTTATTGACTTGTGTACATTTTCCCGTATTACTCACCCATGTGATTGTATTCACTATAAAATGCTGCCGGGAAACTCAGCCAATGTACAATTCAAAAAATCCTCTTGCAAATTAAAAATATGAGAAAATTACTGGCTCATGCCCGCTAACCCTAAAGAACATATTTTATATGAACTTGGAAAGTTCTTCAGCTTATTTAGGGGTGGAAAAAAGGTGGGTTTAGGAGAACATCAACGGCTAGTGGTCCGCAAACTTGTATCTGCCCCAACACCTGACCAAATTATTCAAAATCCAGCAAATACTACAACCGTAGTTTGAATTTTTTAGTTTTTTTTTTACTTTTTTGTACATTAATTCATTTTTAGTCTGAATATATACTACAAATTTCAATTTTATCACTACTATTATAATACTACTGAACGGTGGAAAATGTTCAACTCATTAATATTTGCGTTCGCCAAACGCCTCGAACAGCAGGAAAACACGTAGGAGGGTTCAGTTGTTAGAATGAAGTAGTTGAGACGTTACAAAATATTAGGTGGAACGCCGAGCGAGGCAGGGGGACCCTTGTAATCAAAAGGGACTGCTGCGGATGTGAACGTACCGTCCCTTCAAAAACTTCCCCTTTTTTCCCCTTTACGAATCTATTTTATCCTCCAGCGACTCCGCACGAGATAACAAGCAGCTTAGCCCTCCCGTCCCTCGCCCTCGTTAAGGGGGAGCAGTTGCCTGGCAACAACCCCCAGGCGTCATCCCCCCACCCACGCACCACCACCCGCCCTTTAATTCATTCCCCAATTAATTAAAACTGACGAGCAGGTTTACCCGACATCCCTCATCATGTTTTCAAACGCGCCCTTTCCGACCTTCACTCACCGTCTTTCTATTTTGAAAACAAAATTGAACAGGTGAGTTACGTTACTGTCTACTTTGATTTCAATTTACAATACTTACAAAGAATTATTAGCAGATTATGAATTACTTACTAGTTGGCACTATGACCTCAGAATGGTAATGATTGTACAGCGGTGGTTTGTCGAGTCATTTGGTGGTTATCTGATAACAATTTCAGTAAAAATACTTTATTTGTAAGACCACGATTTAGAGAGCAACTCAGGTGGTCATGAGGATGGAAAGTAGAGTAAAGGACTCTGAAATATTAATGTATTTAGATGCAGTGATTTCCCATCTGCGAGCCGCATCCACTAGGCAAAATCATGTTTACGGTTAGTTCTCAAATCTACTAAATGTATAAAACCTAAAATATAATTTTAACGAGAAAACTAAAAAATGAATGGAGGAGATTCTTACCTATTCCTCTGCCTCAGGCAGTTAGTGAACAACAAACTGCTTTGATGAATCCGCTGTTC
The DNA here is from genome assembly GCA_019603395.1 of Cyrtorhinus lividipennis. NCBI lineage: Eukaryota > Metazoa > Arthropoda > Insecta > Hemiptera > Miridae > Cyrtorhinus > Cyrtorhinus lividipennis. Next base: position 17,637,855 of record CM034007.1, on the reverse strand, counting down.
AACCGACTGAAAGTGCCCTACGAGGCACTGGAGGCTTTAAAGGTCCTTATAGAAGTGCCTGACGAGGCTCAGGCCAATATATTATGTGATTCTTTTTGTGATTCTATCAGAGCAGATTCATTTATTGATATGCGAAGCTCATTATAGCTTAAGTCTTCACATACGTGATTCGTATTATCATTCGAATCACTCATGACTGACCTTTGTCGTGGTTCAACTTGTTCCATCAAGTGAATTAATAATTTATTTATTTCCATTGTAGATTAATTTGAGGGAAATTTATCCCCTTATTTTTTTCTCAGTAGATGCCTAAACCTCGTCAGGCACTATCATAAGTGTCTGGGCAGATAATTAAACCATCAGATTCATCAAAACATTTCCTGGATTAGTTACTTTAAAACTACCTCATTTCCCACTGTGGCGGCGACATGTAAATTGCATGCGATACAAACGATCGCGATCATTTTTCAATTTTTCCGCAGGAATATGGCACTCCGCCTGAACTATGGTTCACCCTACACTATCAATTTTAGCACGTTTTATCCCACAACATCCGTTTCTCTCCGTCTCACGTTGTTAATAAGCGGGCTGTTAGAATACGAGCTCTTAGGGTACCTATATTCCCAGATAATGACTTCATCTTGGAAAAAAATTATTTTAAATGAAAGAAAACACAGTTTTGAACACATTTTCGGACGAAAGAAATTAAATGAAATATTTTTCGTATATTTTTTACTACCTGAGTTGATTTGAACCGAGCTGGACGTGTAGGAGGTACATACTCAACTGACATGAACCCACAACAGAAGTAGAGCAACAACAGCAAAATTTCACAAATTTTCACAATTACTTGTTTATTATTCCTTACAAGAGGAATACAGTGAGTGAGGGATGTACAGGATTCTTTTTGATACGAACCCACCCCTGATGGACGGGATCTGGGGGATTCCCGTAGAAATGAACCTGGAAATATGTCCTTTGTTCGAACTTCTGAAGTTACAGTACGTCATAATTCCAACTCCATCGTACAAGAGTGCGCCAGCTGATAGACGAATGTTCGTACGATTATTAAACAAACCCATAAAATATTGGTAGGAGATGGGTGGAGAAAGAATAGAAAGTTTGATTGAAGATAGCATTGTGCACATCGTCTGACCGCCGCATGTCCAAATTTAATCAAACCTTTCCCCAGATGGGATGTGCCCGAATTAATCCTAGAACTCCAATGGTGAACGCACGATCGAATCGGTTTGATTTCGGCTGTACGAAAGAAAATCAACGACCCATGGCCACTTTCACCAAACGTAAGTTACTGCTCTGATGGCTACCAGACGATAGCTCTACCGCTCCGGTAACTTTGGGGTGGTAAACCAAACCCCTTTCACCAGATAAGTTGACCGATAACTGGCCGAATAATACCAATCGGGACGATTTGTTGTTGATATTTACCATAATTTGGCAGAGCAGTTGCCGCGCATTTGTTTTCTGTTTGGCCTATAGATACCTACTTCGCGCAACATTTTGTTTTTGATTTCCACATTGGTTCACTGTAAATTTAGGTAAACACACTTTGCTATATTTCATGCACTTGCATATATGAAGGACTGAGAATGTGGTTAGGTATAGCTTACGAGCCCGTACATAGGTGATCAAAATCCAAAAGTAGAGTGATCATGAATGACGAGAATCTGAAATAAGAAGATACAATATAGAATCCCCTTGAACTTATAAACCCTTCCAGATTACTTCCTCATACCACCTCCTACCAAATAGATACGATCTGTCAATTTGTCAAATACCAAAATAACATAGTTAATCACAATTGCATGAAGATCCAAAATTACATTCTATATACACTTCACACACAGCAAATACCACATGAATATCGTAACCACAACAGCTGAAATCAAAGATGCCCTCAAAGCTACCGCTCAGGAAGCGCTTAACCGGCCCGGTTAAACTTAACGCCCCGACATCGACTTTTCGGCCGGCAAGGCGGTAGTGAATGACGTTTCCCGCTTACCGCCCCGATAACCAATCAGGGTCAAGTTATCGGGCAGGAAAATGAGTTGGTGAAAGTTGCCATTACTCTCATTACGCTGATGGGTTTCTTGAAATTTGTGATCTGTGGGCACACTGAGGTTTAATCGCCTTGCATATGTAATTGAACGGGTTTTTTAACATCCTGGTATACTGGTAGAACTCACCCTTTTCATTCTGCTGCCCTCAATATCTTTTCTTCTGTGGGTGCCGTAGACGTTTGAACCATCCGTTGGCGACCAATCCTTCTTCTTCTCCTACACAGCCCGCAGGGTTCGCTCAATAGCCCCATTCTTGAGAGCGGCAAAATCCAGGACACCCGTCCATCTCCGTATGTCTAGAAGCCAAGAGAGCTGTTTACGGCCGATTCCACGTCTCCCCTCTATTTTTCCTTCCGGAATCAAACGCTGGAAAACATAGCGATCTCCTCTGAAGACGTGACTGAGGTACCCTATCATCCGCCTTTTCACATCCTTGAAGAGCTCGCGATCCTCAAGGCCTGCTCGGCGCAGAACCTCAGTGTTCCGAACCCTCCGGACCCACGAGATCCGAAACATCCTGCGGAGGCACCACATCTCAAATGCCTCCAGGCGATTTACAGAGGCAATCTTCAGTGTCCATGTCTCAACGCCGCAGAGCAGAACTGCCCTCAATATAGGTTACGAAATTCATCAAGTCTCCCACACACCTTGAAAATGTCTTTTACTCGTTTCCTTCTCCCGTTAGTTGGAGGTTCAGGTTCCACGGGACTCGTGTTAATGTTGCCGACCAACAGCTCTTCGTCTATGTCCGTTGGACTACTTTTTTCCCACAGCACCACAATTTTTACATTAATGAAACCGAGAGAGAGACCGGATGAAGAGGATCACTGGAACGTTCTGAACTGATCGTAGGCTCAGGCAGGAACGCTGGTCGCACGAACAGGTCTTCGCCAGCTAGGACACACATTTTGATCGTACGATGGAGCCCCAATTAGGACATTTCCAAATTTCCGTATGAACGGGGTGAATTAACTAGAAATTAGCAAATTCCCCTCCCTATTATACGCACGTAATGTATTCTCGTACTAATCATTCCTATGAAATTCATGGTCATATTTTTGCTATGAATCCCTCTCACTCGTGTTAGTAGGGTTGAAAATACTGCTTGTTCTCCTGGTGTGGGGAATCTACGTACATGCGTTTTGTTTGAGTTTTGTTTTATCTCAACGCTTTTTATAAATATGGTGATCGGGATCATCTTTGATTACGAGTATTTCAATTTTCAACGATTTGTATCTGTTCGGCCCCAGGCCTCCCTATAAGATCGAAATACGCCAAGGAACAGCCAGTTCAAATCAACTTAACCCCCTTCGGGTCGGCCAGAGTAGGACCATTTTGCTCGCGCAGATGACCATCAGCGTTGCTCTTCTGCGAACTAAGGGGGTAACCCGCCGTCAAGGAAACCTTTCACTTCTTCAATGTGTTCGAATCTCTGTGTTCATAAATTCTGTATCCATTTGCATCTGTTTGACCAGTTATTAAAAGTTCAATTAACTGTTACAAGTTCTTGAGTTCAAACCTATGGTCTCACAGTATCAATTATGCTTCAATAAATAATTACTTATAATTGGCATGACCTAATCGCAACGTTAAATTGTAGGATTTTATTTGCATTTTTATACATTTTAGTGTATTCCATTTTTAGTGTACTAAATTTAGCGATGTCACTAGAATGTTGCTACCTGTGTACACAGGCTTGATAAAGGTATTCAAAAAGATATTCGAACAAAGGTTTAATTAGCGACCTTAGCGGTCGTTTTTAGCTCATTTACTACACACCAAACTGGGATAAAAGTAAACTATAATTGTTTGAAAGTTGTTTTATTTTTTTATTTTGGAGAGACACGCGGAGTATACTATTGTTCCTGGTTTAGAGCAGAAGGTCATTCATTAGTTTGGTTTCAGTGAACTTCGACAATGTTTGTAAGGAAGCTCTTATCATCCGATATTTGAAGGAAGAGTTTGAGGGGTTGTATTCATGGAATTATAGAGCATATCAGCCTCTGTTCTTGAAGGGGATGACCTAATTTGAAAACAATAAATAAATATATTATTCTGGTAAGTTCTGCATTAAGAATGAGGAATACTTGTGAGAAGGTTTTCAAGTAAACAATCTAAATAACTTCAAGGGTGCATGACAAATAAGTGGGAATCGGGTTGTATTTACGTTGGTATGACTTAACAATTCAGAGCACACG
>CM034007.1:17425039-17633476 GCA_019603395.1 Cyrtorhinus lividipennis | reverse complement strand
TCCATATTCCTTCCACGAGATATTCGTGTATTTGAGAATACAATACCTACGGTTTTACAAGCATTGGTGGTTCTAATGCATTGTCTAGGTCTACATCCGAAACAATTACAGCAAAATTTTTGGCAATAAGCGTAGTTCTGCTAACAAATTTGTCTGACGAGGCAGTGGCAATTATCACGTCCGAAGTCCATCCGTCCGCCGTCCGCTGTACGCCAATAGCCGTCCGCCATCCACGCCAATTTTGGTTGTAGAAAATTTTCTAAAAATCTGAAATTTTGGTCAGGGACCCGTTTCTGGCTCTAGTTGGTCCTCAAAACTTTTCAGCCCGATCGGACTAAATTTTCAGGGAGGGGGGGGGGGGATCATAAATGTGTTTTTCGAAAAGTGGATTTTCGAGATTTTCGGAACCTAGACGTGTGGGGTATAATTTTCCACTAAATTTTGGACGCTGAATTGGTTCGAATGAGTCTCCATGCTCCTGGTCTGAGGAATAACCAATTCCTGTAAAAAGAATTTGCTGCGTTTTACCGAGGGCTGTACCTCCAGCACTGATTAGGTCGACTCTTATGCTAAATTCCAGTAATTTTATAATGATGTATTTGTGGTACGGATGTAACCTTGGCTTGTCTTTTATCCTTCGACCAGTGTGTTTGAGTTGACGGGGTCGCACGAATGAAAATTTCCAAATTGAGGTTTCAAATGGTAGAAAAACGAGGGCTATCGAGCCAGCACCCTATGACGTCTCCGTCATCTTCTACCAACACTTACAATCAATGACTTGATGAATTTAGCGAGAAATACCCAATATTTCCATTTGCCGACAATTTAATCGAAATTGAAAACCATTCAGTTTCAAAATACTCATCAAAATAGTACAAGTAGTGATTTCAGTAGTGAATCATCACAGGATAAGGACTTGGGATACATACAGCACACAGATACTCTTCTATTATCTAAATGAGCTTTGCGATGCAATGCATCTAATTAAATAAAAACAATGACGTCACAATGGTTCCCTGAAGCATTACCGTGTAAATTAGTTTTGTGACTAACTGCGATTTATGAGTCCATTTGATCGACTTGGTACGTAGTTGGTTACTGGAAACCTTTTTAAGTTTGCTAAAAGATTGCCAGCTAGTAGTAGTACGTATTACACTACTGAGTCCAACAAGTTGTTAGACGTTCGTGATAATACGAGATCTTCCAGATTACAGTGTAGCAGGTAAAGAGAAGGAACGAGAGGAAAAAAGTTTTTATTTTACATGAGTTTCCCCACGTAAAGTGGTGCCTTTTTCCAAGCACAGGGCTAATTTAGCGACTAGCTCTGAAATCAGAGAGAAAAGTAAAGTACAGTTGCATTCTACGGAGAGAACGATACGAAGAGAGAGGGCCAAATGAAGTATTTACGTTCAGGACAAGTGTAAATAAAGGTAGAGAAGGTGGTCCATGCCAGAATAATTAACAGAAAAGGTATAACCGTAAAGAGGATATGAGGCATATCATGAAGAAATAGTCTGGACACACATACTCGTATACCCCCGTCCCCCAGTGCCACGGACCGCTTATGACCGTCCCCAAGTGTTTCAATAATCATTAAGGAGAAAAACGCGCATCCAAGGGCGGATGACATGGAGGCATTTTAATACAGACTTCATTCCTTGGTTAACGCTCCGAAACCTTACCGTGTTACTACTAGAACTCGTCCGACGCCAGTTCTACCTTACGCTGGCATCAGTCCAAGGGCTGGTGGCGCTACTTGGTCCCGCTGATTAGGGATGTCGACTCGACTGATGTAATGGGTTAGTCTCTCCACCCATATGGTTTTATGTGGTTCATTTCTCCTCAGATGGAAAATTTGTATTCAAGACATCCTATGTGTCTTCGTAAAACGCACCGGACCATAAACGAATTTTTAAAAGAAAATAACATCCAGACTTTGTGCCCATATTTTCCTAATTACATTCTCCCAGTTGCCGAGGAAGTAGTGCAAACTCCTCTGGTGCCCTCTTATGGACAGGAGAAATGCCAGAATGAACCACCAAAATGAATTTACGAACCCGAGTTCATAATCCTTCAATCGTTTGCTGAGTTGACGAGATCTGCGATGGACGTAATTTTCATCTTCGTGTTGATACGTTTTAAATTCGATTCGAACAAAATTGTCAACGTGGAAACGCAATGTCACTTAGCTTCAATTAGGACTCGATTAAAATCTCGGCAGTTTTCAGACATCTTCTCTACCAAACGACCACTGGCAACACCCTCGAGAAAACGTCTGTTAACAATATAATATTATTCCCGGATGCTGGAAGTAAACACAGATAGCAATTACCCCAGTTCCTTAGGACAAATTTATAGGTAATTATTTTCCAGGAATATGCTGCTCCCGGAAAGGCCCTTACCGAATTATGAAAGTAAATTGCTGAGATAGGGTTTCAACACGACCGCAAATCCATTGCAAGTGGTAAATAGTTGATGACCGGCCTACACGGAGTGCAGAGGCACCCTATCCTGGCCCTTTTACTATTTCATAACATTTACATTGTTAGGTTCGCCTCCTGACACCACCCCTTCTCCTTTCCAAGCTCCTCTCCACCTATGTTTTCACCTTTCTACTTTGCTAACCCTTTCCGGTATTGTTTACCGCACAGCGATATTTAACTGGTGAATTATTCAGTCGCGGGCCTCGTCTGATTACTTCAGAGCGCCCTCGGCCGACACCGGCGCGGCTTTTCTTCAGCCGACCCTTTCCACAAAGAGGTCTTACCAACCCTCCGGAAATCCAGAAATGGATTCTACAAAATCATTCCCTGCAGCGACCCTATTTGGTGAAATGGTTGAAACGAGAAAAAAGCCCGTAATTAAGCAAGGGAAACGAGAATCACATTTTCGATCACAGAGCTACTGACATTGATTCTCCATCGTGTTGCCGCCCTTTATTGCTTTCAAATGATTAATAGTAATGCGAATTTGATCATATCATGTTTGCCGATAAAAATTGCAACAAAATTGAAGAGCTTTTTAAAAAATATAATTTGGGTTTGGCTTCTTTCCCTGAATAACTATGCTATCGCGCGTGTAGTCAATTTCTCAGATTTAAAAAAAAAAAAAAAATGTGTCAATAAGTGCGACCAGCTATCCAGACATGTCCGTCTCACAACCTAAACAATAAAAATTTCCCAATTTGTTCAGCGTCAAACAACTTTTTGGTAGTGATCGCACATTATAACGACCATTCAGGCGAAGCGTAAAACTGGCTCTGAATTCAGTGAAATCGAAACCTCAGCTCGTATACGGCTTTGGATTCGGTAAAAAAACCTGTATCTGAAGATCAAAAGCTGCGAGTGTGGGGAAAAACATGAATAAATAACTATCACCGATGTTTTTACCACACGAGAGCAAGGCGGGTGGCGCTGGTTTTTCCATTTATCTGTGATCGCCTCCCCACGCTATGCCGCACTCGGAATATAAATCAAGATCCGGCTACAGTTTCTGAATTAACCTTAATATTCTAACAGAGAGATCGATCACCGAGTTTTTTTTTCGGTGGGGAACTTTTAAACGAGAAATTTTCCGTTGCCAGGGTCACGATTTATATATTTTTACATTATTTATAGGATTAAATCGAGGATTGCAGTTCAAATCGCGACCCAGGAATGGACGTAGTGGCTGTTGACGTTACGCCATATTTATTTTAATCACCGTACAAAATGAGGACACAAGACAATTGACATTCCGCTGCACGTGCTCTCGCGTTTGATAAATTCCTACGAACATGAAATTTTCTTGTAACGAATTTAAGGACACCTACACCTTTCAGCATTTCAACCTTTAACGATGGGCCCGGAAAATAGACGCCTGTGCGAAAAACATAAGATAGAATCTGAGAAGGGCTTTTCCGATGTTTCCTCTATTGCACCCTGTCGTTACGTATTGATAGTATATCGCCTTATGAGCGGCCATCGGAGGCAAGGGTTTTGAATAGCATCGGCGATTTCGCTCTTCATAATCTTCATGAACTCTTCCATCAACGCAGTACGTACGGATCTCACCGATTTGGTGTTTTGGTAGAGATAACATTTGGTACCTTCATTCTGGAAGACTAAACGATTTGATTTCCAACAAATCTCCTGATATCGACAACCAAATTCGGCAGATTATGTACTTCTTGAAGAACTCTAGAGAAGGCGTTGCAGGGGTGAGGGGTTCTTTTTGTTCATCGTTCACATTGTCTTTAATAAGTGATCTCACCGTGACCGGATATTGCCTCGTCATTACGGTCGTGATCTTGACTGAGAAGTTTATAAGTTCATAAAGTTGCTCTCCTTCGGAGCTATAGAGTCTGTCCATGTTATGAGTGAAGTAAGGGAAGAAAGCTTTGTACCACTAAACCCTTCAAAATTACGAAAAAGTGCATCGGCTTTTTGCAGTAGTCTGTTTGAAAAAGTATAACCCGATTGAGATACGATCCAGCCAAGTTGATAAATTATATTTGGTTAGACAACTCAAAATGAGGATGAGCTATCGGTGATAGGAAAATGGGTGAGTCAGGACAGTGAGACCTTTCGAAAAATTAGAACAAATTAAATAATAATTATTACAACAAACGATTCTATCAAAGTTGATTACAGCTTTGTTTTAGAATAAAAACTAATTATAGAAAGTACTGAAGAAGAAAATATAGAGGAATAGGAGTTTTAGGTATATAGAAGTTAACAGGACAATTTTTAGAATTTTCATGAATGAGCGCCATCTCACAATACCATTTCGGTTCCTTGGGTAAATACCGGTACGTGACAATCGATCCGAGCCCGTTTGAATAAATTCATCGTCTTTAGTTTAAAGGAAAATGATACTCAGCGCGCCTAATTGCCTAGAAATCAGGAAAACTCAATTTCAAATTGCCCATTCTTTCCGATACTTCGCCTCCATCTAGGGCAATCGGGCCAAAAATGATTTGGGGACAAACAAAAATAAAGTTGAATACGAAATTCAAATTCCAATAAGAGTTATAAACTAATACCAGCAATTTCAAGAAATCTAAGAGTGTCGCGCGTTATAGGGGTAGTTTATCTGACGACTTTCATCATAAGACGAGGTATGCCCCAATTAAGGGTGAAGTTCTAATGAATTTATTGTTCCTTGTTAAATAATAAACCTGCGTATTATCATCGACCAAGAAAATGGAAATAAATAAATTCTCCCCATAGTTTGTGGAATAAATTGTTTGTCGACTTTTCCTAAGTAACTACAAAGTTACTCCTAAGACCACAAGGAAACGCTTCCACACAGAAAGCAAGAATCAACCACCAAGAGTAATAAAACATTGCGGAATGATTTGTAGTGTTTCTTTGATCGCTGCGTTGCGAAATTCTATCTTAAAGGCTTTAAATCATTGAAATCGTAGAATTCCTTTTTGATTCTGTCCATTCCTCAGGTGTCTTAAGCGTAGGAGGAGCTTGGGGTTTGAAAAGAGCTCGCGACAAACCATTCTGCGATCAAAGTTGTCGCAATCGTCGTGATTGACCAACGCCGGCGACTCATCTGCTTTCTTTCACCAAAAGAGGAGGGGGGGGGGGTTGTTGCGCAAAAAGAAGCCGGAGCATTGTCGAGCGCCCGGAACCCGCAAACGAGCCCTGTCAGTCACATACAGAAGTGATTCATGAGCTCGGAAGACAAAATCCCGACAGTGGCGAAATTGGAAGCAATAAATCTGGGCTCTATTCCGAAAGGTTTATTTTTAACATACAAACAGAAACCCTTTGAGGGAGGCACGTAGGGAGGAAGGTCCGGTCTCTGAAATTGATATTTCGGGGCCACCCCGCTTGACCTTCTGTCTTGGTAAATCCGACATTTGGCTTTGAACAAATGGCTAGGAAAGAAAAGAGCACATGGAAAGGGCATTTGCATTGGGGAGGTTTTTCGTGAGGACGAGATGAAGAGGGATCGTGGGGCGGGGGCGGGAGTTCGGGCTTGACCCCTTCTATCTTACAACTCCTTCCGTAGACCAAATGATTCTTTCCCATAAAGTGGCTATTCCCTTCTCGAGCTTTTAACATTCATTGCGTTTCCCCTCCTTCCTTGTGGCCTATGGAAAATCCTAACCCACGAAATATAAACAGGAAATAGCGCATCCTCAGGGACATGGGGTAAGCGTTTTGTAGTGTTCGCCCAGTGATTTGTCGTCGTTTCGCTTTTCTATTCGATGACCCCGAATGTGGGATTCGCCCAACTGGAATGAACCCCAGTAGGTAGTTTATTTCAGCGATAAATACGAGTTGGAAACAGCACCCAGTCGCATAGGACAGGCGGCCAATGATGGTGATCGCAGGTGTTCCTAACATGGATCGGTTCCTTTGTGTCCGCCACATAGCAGTTAAAGTTGGTCACGTTGAACGGAAAACTGCGGCATCTGTTTTTGTAGAGGAAATTTTCATGAGCTAATATTGGAAAACGATTGTGATCCGAACTCTCTATCATACTTGGACAACAAATTCAAACAATATATAAATATAAGATTTTCCCTGTTCCCTCCGCCCATTTCATAAATTTAGATTATTTCCAGAATTTTATAGAACATTATTCTAACACCTCGTAAATTATCATTGAACGAGAATGTAGTTTTCATGTATCACCTGTGGAGGAGAAGTGACTTAGCCTTGGCTAGACTGGGGAATGGCCTGTGGAGGATAAGTGCTGACTCAGCCATGGCTAGGCAGGGGAATGGTCTGTGGAGGAGAGGTGCCGACATAGCCTTGCCTAGACTGAGGAATGGCCTGTGGAGGAGAAAGGCTGACTCAGCCTTGCCTAGACTGAGGAATGGCCTGTGGAGGAGAAGTGCTGACTCAGCCATGGCTAAACTGGGGAATGGCCTATCGAGGAGAAGTGCTGACTCAGCCATGACTAGACTGAGGAATGGCCTGTGGAGGTGAAGTGCTGACTCAGCCATGGCTAGAGTGGGGAATGGCCTGTGGAGGAGAAGTGCTGACTCAGCCATGGCTAGACTGAGGAATGGCCTGTGGAGGTGAAGTGCTGACTCAGCCATGGCTAGAGTGGGGAATGGCCTGTGGAGGAGAAGTGCTGACTCAGCCATGACTAGACTGGAGAATGGCCTGGCGTGGAGAGGTGCCGACTCAGCATTGGCTATGCAATTAGCTTGTTTTGATCCAATTCATGTAAACAAATGATTTTCCAATATTTTTTTCTCAAGAAATTTGGTAATAATGGTAAAAGTAAGAGCAACGATTTGTTGCGAGACATTTCAACCTTTCCACACCCCCTCCCCCTGTCCTTTCCAACGACGGTTGGCTCGCAGCATGTGGCCCATTGTGCGACGACGGTGACGAACATGCACTCGACGATTCCCTGAGGTGTCTGTGAAGTACGCGACTGAAGGGGACGTCATCCACGGCGACAGTTCAGTATCTTTACTATTTCTCCTCGCTCGCGTCCATTGTTTTCTTTTCCACTTTGGCATCTCCTCGTGGTTTTCGGATGCGCTAATTTGAAGTGGTTCTTCGTCGAGGGGTTGCACGCTTGACTCGCCTTTGTTTTAATTTGTTGCCTGCCCTCCAAGTTAATCTTGTGACCAAGTAAGAAGGTAGGCTTCTAGACCCTTTCCCCGGTGTTTCTTCCTAATCACGATCCCAGAGCTTCATTGATTGTGTCTCCCTTCGTTCTCCAGTTTTGTTTACGCTTCTTCGGCTTTTCTTGGGTTCGCTCCAGGCTAACTCCTATCCATGAACTGTAGTAAGTATATAAGGTATAATGGTGCCTGCCACCTCACTGGGGACTTACAATACTCCAATTTGGAGTTCGACAACTATCATTATGTTAGGGGCATATACAAGACCGAGCTTCCAAAATAAATAATTCCTTCATCATGTAAGTGTGTGACTGCTCAAACTAGAAGTAACCATGCCAGTATGAAATAACAGTTTTACATATATTTTTTTAAACGATTATATATGTTGTATAGCTAAAGAATTGAGGAATTAATCCTAGGGATGATGGAAAAATGCTGCGAATTCATTCACAGGGGTTGGTTATTGCTCGGATCAGGAGAATGGAGGCTCATCCCAATCAATTCAGCGTCCGAAATTGTGGAAAATGATACATCACATGCCTAGGCACAAGATATCTCAAAAACCCACATTCGAAATAGGTAGATAGATACCCATTTTGATCCATAACCTCTTAAAGTGTTCGCCAATCGTTCCGGGACTCGTCTCATTGGATTCAGCGTCCAAAATTTAGTGGGAAATGATAGCCCACACACCTAGAGATATTTTTAAATACACATTTTAAATTCTAGGGACAGCATAAAAACGACTACGGAGATCAATCATCCGTTCGCTGGTTATATTCAAATTTCATGTGGCTCCCATGATTATGTTCTCATATCCAAATCACCTAATGCAATGGTCAATTCGTTTGTGACCTGATATTATACAGATCTCGCGGGAATAATCGCGCTCCACCAATTGTCCACCCCCTCGACGGCTTCCCTTCCGCGTTTTATTTCGAATATCTCCGAGTCGAACTAATATTGATGATCCCGCCTGGGACTTGAGTCTTGAACCCTGGAAGGGAATGAATATTTAACTGTCCGATCCCCGGAGGTTATTCGCGAGCTTTTTCTGCAACCTCCGACCACGAAGCGAATGTCAGGCGAGGAGAAAACAAGTTCACCGCTGCGTTCTAATTATTCTCATCATGCAGATGTACATGGAAATATGTGAGCACGGTATGTTTAATATAATTCGTCATAAAGTATTATAGAGGGATTAAGATGAAAAAAAGTATAAAAGCCTCAAACCTCGTGGGATGTTCATGTTCACTCAGGGATTTCCGCGCTGGAGAACTCACATGTGGAGGCGACTGTGTTTGGAGTTCGCACGTATGAAATCATATAACAGATATTTTCTCATTTTTAGTTTCATAGCAAGGGAATGTAAGGAAGTCGTTCCCTTGGCGTGGTTGGTGGGGAAGAGGGTGGAGGGCCATTGTAGGTGGCCGGGGGCCCTGAATTTAATTAGAGATTTATTTGTAGAGGAACCGCGCGTTCTTTCTGGGCCTCTTCTAATTCGATTAGGACTCGCTCCTTTGTCCGGCGGCGGGAACTCACCTCATGTGGAAAAACAATTGCACATTGTTGGAGTTTTAGGCGCAGGGTGAGTTTTCTCTGTCTTAGCCCCTCCTCGCTCATCTGATAAATTAATCTTGTGACGTTCAGAGTAGTGGCTTTGCGGGTTCAATGTTTTCTCGCCGGTTTGTGGAGGAAAGTTACTATTATGCTGTGTAGGGGAGGGGACGAGGTTGCCGTGGTGGTCAGGGGTGGGGGTGGGGGGGAGAAAAAACCATGTAAGAATTAGATGGGTATAGGATATATAGGAATATAGGAGGAGTTAGAGTTCTACGGTAGATGGGAGGTGTAGAGGTGGAGGGAGAGGGGAGGAATGTAGCACTGCGGAGATACAGGGTAGTGGGGGGTATTAAGGCTGTGTGTTTAGCTTTTTAGCTAGCGGTCGCAACCAGTGAAGATGGGATATAAGAGAGAGAGTAAGAGAGCGAAAGAGGTAGAGAACTGATGGGAAGGAGAGAGATAGACGGTATAGAAGGGGGTGGGAAAGGAGTCGCGAGGTGAGGTGGAGAGGTGGAGGGAAAAGAGAAAGATAGGAAAAGGGGTGGTTTAAGGGAAGAGCGAAAGGGAATGATCGGAGAGGAAGAGACGGCGCGAGAGAGAGGAAGAGTGTATGCTGTGTGGCTTTTGCTCTGTTATTCACCCTTCCCTTCCGCCTCTACCCCCGCCTACGGGCGGTCCACCCCTTTTCCAACCGCCTCCCCCGCCTCCAGCCATCTCTTCCTACCACTACTTTGGATTCTCGCGCCCTTGTGACGCGAGATCTACGGGGAGTTATTGATCCAGCTCACCACCCCACATCCCCTCCCCCCTTCACCCCCCGCACCACCCCTCACACGGACCCCAAAAACCAAGTCTACTACACTTAAAGATTCCTCTTTCTCGCCCCCTTCGAAACCTCCTTCCTTTAATTGATAGTTGCTCTTCTCCTCTTCCTCCAGAGTCTCGTGGTTCCCCCGGATAGTTACCCTTACCAGTGGGCGATGATCCCCTGACGGGCTGACGAGACTACGACAGGATGATGAGACTATGACAGGGGTCACTCATTTTTCCTGAGGCACTTAACACCTTCACCCTCTCACACTTATCAGCACCTTTCGTCTTACTGGTCCTGTGAGTTTATCCTTTTGTAAACAGAACTAAGAACTATAAGTACTTGACAGCTACAAGCGACACAAATTCAGCCAAAGCTTGCTCGAGTACACGTTGAACCAGTTACAAAATATTTCAATTTTTCAAAAATGTATGTCATGTGTTGAACTAAGTATTCTTAAAAAAAAAAAAAAAAAAAAAAATAGAGTGGGATTATAAAAGAGAGGGCCAGGAAAATATGAACCACCGAAACAGTTCTGATAGAATTTTCCTCTGGGCTCCACTGATACATGCCAATAATAACTACTACAACACAAAATTTTAGCTTTGAGATTAAACAAGACAGGTGGACTTATTCGTGATTTCGACCCGAAGTTTCACACTTTCGTCACTCTCTTAGATTCACTATTCGTTGACCTTATCAGAAAAGTTGAAAGCACTTCATCAATCGAATGATGTTCGACTGACTAGGACAACTAGTAAATCACTGTTCGGATTACTCATACGAAGAGCAAATCTATTCGTTCCTTCAAAAACGTGCCTGATTATAAAGTTTCGTCGGATTTTCCTTGACCATGGTCCAGGACACCCTTCACTGTGAGGACATTGACTTCGATTGTTGTCGCACAACTACACCTGATTTCCAACTGAATCCGCGTTAAATTGTCAAACTTGGGATTTTCATTCTAGTACACTTGATTTGGTGAGACCTTGAAATAATTTGAGTCATTGATCACATGCTATTTGTGGAATGGTTATACCGAAAACGTTATTGCAGTACTGAAGAGATCAGCGCCCATTAAATGTTATTTATGTGCCCTTGATGACATAAAAAAAATACTATTGGAAAGACAGTCAAAGCTTGCAAATGTGCTACCACTTGAAGAAAATTCAACGTCTACCTACCTATCTTACTTAAACAAGAGCCTTTTCTGAGCACAAACGCCTCCATCACCTCACAAAGAAAGAAAAGAATTGCCACACAACCACAATGCCACTTAAAATAATACAAATTTAATTATACTAATCTTCTTTGCCATTGTAAAAAACGCACTTTTCCGATAATGAGACAAACGTCAACAAGTGAAATTAAAATTTCCTAAATGAGAAAGAAAAATCCGATTTCTCAATTTTTTTCCTTTCATCATCTGGTGACTTAGAAAAGGCAATATATACGAATACAGGAACGCAATTATTCTGATTCGTCTCAGATACGTCATCCGTTCTTTTCTTTCCTTCAACTCGAGCTAGCCCGGGAGGTCTTATAAAAAGTAACTTCATCACAGCCGTTATTGTTTCGGGACAGGATTGAGCAAGAGTGGGACAAAATACCTTCAAAACTTTCTTTCCCCATCTTATTACTTTTTCAATCCTCCAAGTACAAAAAAAAAAAAAAGACGGGGAAGCGCAACCTTGTTTTAAAAAAAAAATCATCGAACGTAAAAAAAAACATTTGATCTCATTCCCCGTCATTTTCCGCCATGAATACTCATCAGATGCAATCTCGTTGGAATAAGAGACGAAAATTCTGGTTGAAAATAACTTTATTCTTGCTCCGAATACATTGCATCGTTTCAAATTTCCAATTCTAATTGCTAAACTGGATCTAACCTGCTTGGAGCGCTTTTTTTAAATTTTGTGATTGAACCACGTAGGAGGACTTTAAAAATGAGAGAATTCGGATAATTTTTCGTGTTGATAATATCTTTGACGTTTTATAAATTAACAAGAAAAAATAATAAAAGTTCAAAAGAAAAATACGATTGTGATACGATGTCCATGAGCACTAGTGTGTATGTGACGTCACAATAGGGAAAACATTTTATCACCAAGTAAAACTTTTGTTTTTACTCGAATTAATGTGTATTAGTGTGTGTAATTAAATCAAGGTGAATCAGGTAACTTTCCATTCATTGTTTTCTAGATAGTGTCATGCAGCAATACAGAGTTAGAACAGTCTAATTAATAAAATAGCGAACTATACTGTTTCTCTTGCATATCATAGTCGTCATGTGTGTATGAAATAGGTATAAGGAAGCGTTTTGTTGTGATCTAGAGTCAGCCTAACCTTTCTACTATGTAACAGCGGTAAATCTGTAGTGTCGGGGCGAGTCGCCATATTACCAAATAAGATTCAATAAGATTCGATACATCGTACAAAGACAATAATCGATACGTTCATATTGCGTAATAATGATACATAACGATGAGATACAGTATATTTGATAGAAATGAAACTGAAAAATGGTAAATAATATAACTAACCTTAATGTCAGTCATTGGACATATTTGGCCCTCTTCTGGGCGGCCACTGTTCCTCCCATGAGGAGGATAATATATATAATAATTGGATAATAGTAGAGAATAAAGTATATAATAAAATATATTGACAGAGAACCTGTGAAACCTCGTATGTTGTCCAAGTAAAATTTTACAGGAGAAGAGAAAACATTCGGAATGACGTAATTTCTGCTTGAAGAGCTAGATTTTGGTAAATATCGATAACCAAGGGGGAAAAACATCGATCAGAGTGTTACTTTTCCCAATTTATAGCAGTAATTTAGATTTTTTTTAAATGAGTGATTTACCATGAATTTGGTAATGGATATAAAAAAGGACCAAGAAATAAACAAAACGAATTAGATCAATTTGGTGAATCTACCGACAATCGAAAGCCAGGAAAAAACAAAAATTAACTAAATAATAATCAACAAACTTAATCAGGTTCGAAGGAACCTGAAGGATCAAAAATCTCCAGCAATAATGAGAGAGTTGAGCTCAATGAAGGCACATTTTGTTAAACTCTAGCAGCATGTAAACTCAATTGATGAGCTGATGTCACATTTTTTCATTTTTAACTACTTTTTGAACCAAGACACGAATAAAATCATTCTATTTCTTACTTCTCCTGTACGCTTTTTATTTCTCAGAATTTTCATAAAACAATGTGAAACATTTTACTAACCCCACAATGGCTTAACTGATGACTTCTTAAATTTACAATAATCATTAAATAAAAAAATTTAAAAAAATTTAAAAAAAAAAAAAAACAGAAACATTGTACTTATTTGGTTACTAAGTGGTTTTGTTCAAAAGGCCCTATTTATTTCATAGATCAAAACGAACTTTATCTATGACTCCACAATTACATCTTGGATGCTTTGTCATGCCATAGAAGAACGAAAAGCGTCTCTGCTCTCTCAAACTATTGAGCACAATACATTTTTCTACAAGTTTTTGTGGCTTATCTAAAATTCACGCTAGTGGATGTAAAATTTTTGCTAGGCAACCTCCTCATTTTATGCGAGAAAAATAACCGGGAAGAGAATTATTTAGTAATTAGAGTAATCAAAATTTCTATCTGGTATTCGATGTCGACTTAATAAGTAAACAGGGCGATGGGATTGAGTTTGGCAAAAGGGAAGCAAGTTCGATAGGCTTAAGGTATAAACGAGCATTACGGGTGAAGATTTCATTCCAGTTAATCCAAAGGTAATATCGATTTGCCCCTCCCCCTCCGCCCTCGTCACCCTCTTACCAATCGCGTTCAAAGTACCCAAATACCCCTCCCCACCTCTAAACTGAACAAGGTTGATCCTCAAAAGTCCCATCCAGTCCCGCTCCTCTCGTTCACCCGTCACAAGAACAAACCTTAGTCCTTACCGGGGACTCCGCATTTCAAACCCTCTAACAATTTAATTACCGTAACTGGAAGACTAAAAGGGGGCCGTTACACAGATGTAACTCCGAAGAGGAAAAGACAGGAACTCACCCCCGAAAAGGGGAGAAGACAGCGTAGACAAACTCTTCTTGGGTGGCGCGGCTGGCGAGGAGAGGGAGTTGAATGGGTTTCACGTGTGTTCACGTCACTTTAATAGAAAACGATAACAGTTTCTTGTGACTCGGGCAAATTTTTTCTCATTTCCTGACCAAAGAGCTACTTCTAGGATGCACCAACAGAACAATGACATGGAGCTCATACTGTGAAAACCAAACCTGCACTAAATTATACAGGTGTTTTACCGGGAAGATGCTATCATATGGAAAAACAGGGGTTGGTTATTCCTCGGACTAAGAGCATGGAGAATCATTCCAATCGATTCAGCGTCCACATGTTAATGGAAAACGATGGGTCCTGCACCTAAATCGTCAAATATATCAAACGTGGAGAAAATTGGGAAAACAGCGGGCGCGGCGTGTCATTCCAATCGATTCAGGGTCCAAAATTTCGTGGAAAATGAGAGCCCTCGCACATAGGACCAGAAATCTCGAAAAAATACATTTGAAATAGGTAGATAGATACGCATTTTGACCCATGTCCTCTTCCAGAAGGCGCCAATCGTTCTGGGACCCGTCTCAGTGGATTCAGCGTCCAAAATTTAGTTAAATAAGACAAAGATAGAAAAAAACTTCACACACCTATATTGCACATCTAGATTGGAATGAGTCTCCGTGCTGCTGGTCCGAGGAATAACACCTGCGATTTTTGGTTGGTTATTCCTCGAATAATCAACCTATGTTTTCATGATAATGGTCAACCTCTCCGATTCGGCTCAAAATTTTTTTCTGGACGTTTCATGATGTCCTGATCAAAAAAGGTCAATGTCCGTCCGGCCGCCGTCCATTGTCCACGCCGTTTTTGGTAGTAGAAAATGTTCTAAAAATCTGAAATTTGGGTCAGGGGTCTGTTCTCAGCCGAGATGGGTCCTCGAAACTTTTCAGCCCGATCGGACCAAATTTGGAGGGGGTAGGGGTCAAAATGTGTTTTTTGAAAAATGGATTTTCGAGATTTTGGGTGATTTAGGCGAGTGGGGTGTCATTTTCCGCTAAATTTTGGATGCTGAATCCAATAAAATGGGTCCCAGAACAATTGGCACCCACTGGAAGAAGTAATGGGTCAAATTGGGTATTTATTACCCATTTTGAATATGTGTTTTCGGGATTTCTGCTACCTAGGCGAGTAGGGTGTCATTTTCCACTAAATTTTGGACGCTGAAACCAATAAAATGGGTTTCAGAACAATTGGCACCCACTGGAGGAAGTTATGGGTCAAATTGGGTATTTATTACCCAATTTGATTATGTGTTTTCGGGATTTCTGCTACCTCGGCGTGTGGGGTATCATTTTCCACTAAATTTTGGACGCTGAATTCAATGATGTGTGTCCCAGAACGATTGGCACCCACCGGAAGAAGTTATGGGTCAAAATGGGTATGTATCCACCCATTTTGTATGTGTCAGGATTTTTGTGCCTAGGTGTGTGGGGTATCATATTCCACTAAATTTTGGACCCTGAATCGATTGGAATGGTTCTGAGACCCACCACACCCACTGTTTCCCCCATTCGAGGAATAACCAACCCGTGTGTAAGAATTTGCAGATTTTTTATAATACGATGGCTGATGTGATTCTATCAAATTTCAAAAGAATGGAAACATTAAACTGAAAGTGTTATTACCTCGAATAGGTAACTAAACAATTCTCAACAATAGTTCCGTGAATAGATTTCTCACGATGGTAACTCTCTGAAAATCAATTTTATCTTCATAATGTGCCCACCTAACGTGAATATAGCAGGCCCTCACCTAAATACGCTCACCGTTGGAGTAATGTAGGTTTTTCGAGGCAGAACTCGCTTCAACAGTAACATCTCAGAGTTACGCTCATACAATACAGTGTGTAATCTACTTATTCTCAAGTACCAGAAGGGTCGAATAATATGAAATCGGAAGTGGCTTTAGTGTTTCATGACGCCCGGCGCTACAGCCAACTTACTTTAATCATATCGAGTGTTGTGGCAGTGAGTATTTCATTATGTGCGGTTGAAGAACTGAAAAAGTTATTGAGTCCGTGCACAATTATACCTTCTCGTGTTTTACAGTGGAGAAACTGGTAATAATTAAGGAACATCTCGTCCCAGCAAGCCTTTTTTAATGCGTCCTCAACAGTTCTGTTGTTGAATTTACCATCTGACTACGCTCAAGTACTTATCTTCGTACTTTGTTCGATCGTATAATACACGTAACATTCAGTGTGGAGTACGGATGATAAAAACAATGTTGATGATGAAGTTACGCTAATTTAAACTTTTTCTCAAAATCCTCTGGATAGGTCACATGTAGAGATCCTGATACGATGCAATCACTTACAAGGTGGTCGTATAGGGGCGCTAGGAGACTGAATGGATGCAACTCCTCCAAACGGCAATTTGTATACAACCAATTCCGAATAGGAGAGGTTGACTTTTTGCATGAATACATAGGTTCATTATTCAAGGAATAACCAATCAAAAGGAGCGACGGTGCAGTGATCTTGCATATAAATGGGCAACACTCATTGCAGATGTTGGGTTCAAATTTCCCATTTGAATCTGTTTTGATGAGTTTCTTACAAGGAACAAGATTTAGTTTAGAAAATGGTCAAATTTAGAGGCATGGAAAGGGCGGCACGTGGACCCCTACACGTTAGGGCACTGAAGTTGGCCAGTGGCCTACGGAGGGACTTCACCCTCACCTCACAACGACGCCGCAGGCCAAGGCAAACCGATAGTGATAGATACGAAATTAGTCGTAAACTTAGTATAAGTTGTGAAGCGATTCCGACGCCAGAACCGATTGCAGTGGCTGGCTGGCTGTTCAGAAAAAGGTTAAAACAACTCCAGAATAAAACAAATTTCTGTTAGGGTGGTGTGCAATTATTTAGTTCGACGGAAAGTTGAGAACAATTGTTTGAGGGCTTCGGCGACGCGGACCCTGAGGGGGTCTTTTGCATGACTTATGCCTCTACATCCCTCCCCGTCGGAGTCAGAATCCCAAAACACAATAACCTTTCAGTTTATATTTTAACCCGGAGAAAGCGGTAATCAGAAATCGTGGTGAATATTCATGAATCGGACAAGGGGGATCATGAGCTCTGGATCTCTCCCCTGGTACCGAAAATTCCTTTTCCGTCCAGCCCGACCCTTCGAGTTCAATACCCTTTCAGGGAATAAGACGTTTAATATTCATCCTGAGGATATACATTTTTCTGCAAATCCTGTATTAGAGTTCAGCCCTGGGAAGCCCAACCCTTCCTTCAATCCGCAGGGTTTTCGCCTTGACTCCCTTCGGAGAAGGGGTTCAGGAAAATCTTGAATACGCTTAGGCAAATCCTCCTCGTTGATATTGACTGGCTGGCTAGAACGCGGAATATTTTCCAACTGTGCGGAATAAGTATCACCCATTTTCCAACGTCGTCGCCTGAGACCCGCCAAAAACTGGCGCAGGAAATGAAAATCCCCGATCGGCCGGTCGATATTTTATTAGTTAGCAAAACGAGTAAGAACAAATAAACATCCGAGAAGATTGTATCTGTTCGCAGACCCGTGACAATGTTTGCCAATAACTTGCCAACCCTAGTCATCGTCACCCTCCGGGTCTCATCCGGGTTTCCAATCACAACCCCAATTAGAAGCGTTCATTCTGATTTTACCGTTGATCCTTATATGGAGGAAACGTGACTTGACTGAGACCTGGGCCTGGGTCTATTTCTCCTTCCAACGGGGGCCTTCAGATCGAAAACCAATTCGCACCCCTTTCCTTTCCCTTCGTCAACTGTTTCAAATGCGAGACGAAGACCAATTCTCCACATTTCGTGGGTGGATCTCGGGTGTATCTCACGACTCAACCGAAAGTTGGATTTACTCGAGATTATTCGAGGTGGAAGGATTTGTATTTTGCGGGAAGGAAAATATCAGCATCCTTGGTGCTTGCGTGGGAAGAGAAGATGTGGGGTTGTCAAACATTACGTCTCACCTGCTTATAAAATGCTAGTCGTTTTAACCAGTTTTCTCCTGCTTGTTTGGAAGTATCTTTTTGTCAAATTAGAGTAACTGTATTAGTTGGAGAATCTAAATTGAAGTTTAAGCAACATTAATTTTTAATATAATTTACGGAGCAGTAACCGTAACAAGGAAATCTCGTTCGCGCAAGCGCCGAGTGTATCGCTGATTCGATCAAGATGTAGGGGATCTAGGTGATTTGGAGCTCGGTAGATCCCTGAAGGTACTCGTAGATAATATAGATTTTGTGGTCAAAATTTATCGGCAAGAAAATGCCCATCCTGGGCTGCCATGACAGGCATGGGGAGGTACCTGTTCTACGCGGAAGCCATAGAGCTATAAAGCAGGGCTCCCTCAAGATCGTTTGATGCTCAGTCAGAAGAGGTTGAATGGGCATTGAGCAAACTGGGAAACGTACAGGCATCCGAAAAAACCTAATTTGTCCAGAAGCCTCCAAAATATAAAGCATGAGTACGTATAAATTGTGATATTAGAGCATACAACTTTTCAAAAACAAGGCTTTTATCGCTGCGCTGTCTCTGAAGCAAAATGTGCCGTAAAACGGGGTAGAAATGTGACTTGCGGGGTGAAAATGGAATATAAACGTTTTTCAAATTCAAATACAAGCATCGACCTCATAATACAACGGGAACGGGCTCCCACAATTTTTCTTGACAAGAAGGAACAAGGAAGAAGTTATGACTGCCAAAAATATGGCAAACATGAAAGAATGATTAATTTTCCAAGTGAATTTTGTAAGAAATTTGTTCTAATTAAAAAAAATAATAAATAAAGATGTTTACATTTTTCTGCGATCTTTTTTACTTGATTGGATCCCAAATTAGCCCATCAGTTAAATTAACAGATTAATTAAAAAAATATTCATCTAGGAGGAAACATTTAACAGGCTGGTAATCGGATCATAGTCAAGCCATTTTTTAAAATTTTCTGAAGGAGAAATGTCGTTTTTGGGACCAAAATCAGTTTGAAAAGGTTCCCTAGATGATCTCAAGGGGTAATGAGGTAAAGAGCTTCTGGTTATGGACAATATACGGAGAAAAAAGTGGCGTTCATTTTCCACCCCACTTTGAAGGGTAAAGATGTAAAAAAAAAAAAAAGTGTTCAATTTTTAATTTAAAACATTTCCTCAAAGCATGAAATGCTCGTGAGATTTGTAGCTATCAGGATAAAATAGGAAGTATCGTCTGAAACCCGGAAAAAAACCTCAAAAAGCGTACCATTTTTACCCTGTTTTACGGTACACAAGGAAAGAGAATTTGTTACTTTGGGGGGACAAAAGACTAAAAATTGTTAGCACATTCCGATAGTTGGTGTTTTGAATGTCGAGAACGTGACAGTGTCACTTTGAATTACGGTATCATCCTTTTCTGGAGCGCTGAAGGAGTCTTAAGGGCTCTAATATCGCTCATAAAACGCGTGGTTTTGATTTTATAAGCGGCCCTGGCGGCGGTGGGCGTTGAGGTTCGGGGGCGTCGCAGGACTTTTCTCGCGCCCCCCGTTCGCCCTCGAGCCACTAAGGAGAAGGGTAGGTTTATTAAGGGAGCCCGTGGCCTCACAGAGTCTGAGATGAGGACAACGGGCTTGATTGAAAGTGTTGAAAGCTGTAGGAGTTGGACGGTGTGGGAAAGGGGGGGGGGGTCGGTTGCCCTCCTCTTCACCGAGGGGTTCTTACTGCGGCAAGTAACGGGTTTGATAGTCAACTTATCCCAACCTGTCGTAAAACATCCCCCTTCGCGACCCCCCTCTCCCGCGACTTTCTACCCTCATTGTCTTTTTAATTAACCCCCAGCACCCCCTCCGGCCGACTCTCGCTCTTTTCTCGTCTTCGTCTTCCTTACCTTGGAATTTACAGTTTGCTGATATTTATATTAGTCCCCGTATTTTCTCAGGGTTTATGAGAAAAACAGGGAGTGGAGGGTTCTAAGGAAGGAGATGCACGGGGGGGGGGGGTGATGGCGAGGGGGGATGCCTTGGGGAAAACTCTCAGGAAAGCGATGGCAAATTTTTTCACGAACTCTCGCCACCTTCAAGAAGGGCCAATTGTTTTCTCCTCATGAGGAGGGGAATAAGGGGGGGGGGGATTAGCCGTGACATTGACACTCAAGCTAACAGACGCAGAATGATTCAAAATTCCGGTCCATTTTGGATTTTTTTTTTTTTTTTTAATGCTGACGTAAAGGGAAAATTAGTTTTAAGACCTCAATTCACCACAAAATAAACAAAAATTCACTGAATAAAAATCGATCAGAAATTACGAATTACTCATTCACCAGTTCGATGAGCGGTAGTGCTTGCTTTTCATTGAGCAGAATGTGGTGTGATTGCAGTCATTCTTTCCATCACTCCTTTCCACAGAGCTTCACATTTCTGCACATACTCAAGTGCCTGGTATAGTCACAATGTAGATATAAGAAAAATGAAAAATGTGAACATAGGATGACTTTATAGTTCTAGTCTCATCAGGAGTGACTACACATTTGTTAAGTTTTAGAAAAAAATCAATTCGTAACAGTTGGTTCACTTATAAATCTACGATATACCTGTAACGATTCTGTTTTTTTCACTAAGCTGGCAAGCGCCTTACAGAACACGTGCTTCTGATCATTCTTCTTCCTCTTTCAACCAAAATCCACCTGGTACAGAGTGAGCACGTGGGGATGAGGCTTTGGTAATATTTAGGTGGAAATACGGAGAGTCATACTTGAGGGAAACCTAAAAGCAGGAACACAGGGGAAATGGCAGATTATACTTATCGGCAAGATGGTGGGCGGGGGATTAGTTGAATAATTAAATGTGTCTCTTTTCCTCTTTTCAGCGTTCCCCTGTCTCGTCCCCGAGTGTCTCTCAAGAGCTCAAAGAGAGGCCAGGAATGACGGGAGTGACCGAAGAGGTTGAATAGGATATGAGGGACGCGGGGGCGGCGAGGTGGGCAAGGGTGTGTGACAGAGGCTGGCCAAGGGTGGTTCGGGGGTGGAGGGGCGAAGGTGGGGCCAGGCCCCGAACTAGGACGGGCTAGGAGTGAGAGAGGAGATCTTCGATTTTTTCCGTCAGACAGTCGCAAGAGACTTGCACTCCACCCATATCCCTCACACCCTCCACCCCTCGACCGCCGCCTCCTTGGACCCCCTTTCGCCCTCACCGTCAACCCCTTCTCGTTCAACCGCCCCTAACCACCCCCTTCGACGACACTTTTAGACACAAACCTGTTAACAACAACTGTTAAATACTATTTCTCTTATAAAAAGTACCTAGCCAACTTTGCCGCTCGATTTACCCACCTGAACGTTCCGTTACTGTTGAACTCCACACCCGGTAACCACACCACAGACGCCTCAACACGATACTCAACAGAATTTCTATTGGTGAAAATAAAAAATAAAAAAATAAAATCAAAATTCGAGCAATTAAATAAAATAACGACCCATTATGCTATGACGTAGAGTGTACTTTCATTGTATAAGATTTCGGGCACAGCGTCCGTCGTTGAGCTTTCTAAGAGACAATTTTCTCTCTCTTCTGACTTCCACTTTCCTTCTAGCTGTTTCCAATGTTAAGTGCCTTTTTTATGAACGAACACAATTTCTATCCACACTGAAGAGACAGAGTGCCAAGACACAAAATATAACTTGTACTCAGTGAAATTCGTTTCTGATTTACGCCCCAATAATGGTAACATTTTCTATATTTTCAATTTTCGTTAAAATTATTTTCTAAATTAAATTTATCCCTTTAGGACAAGGTTGGTCAAAATGTAATCAATCATCTCCGTCAAATATTTAAATAAGTAATAATAATAATAATAAAATCAAGAACAGGTACATGAATGTCAATAAACGTAGTGAGGATTCCTGTTATCTTCTGATTTGGCCATCTTATTGAGTCGCTTTGCTCAGAGCTACTCTTCATGACAAGAAATATTCGAATAATGAGAATGACAGGCCGACGTAGTAATAACCATGGACAAAACCACGTCTATAAAACGGCTCCCAGATTCTCAATGTCACTCGCAAGTTCAATCAAACTTGACTTATGCTGAGGCTGGCCATGTGGCGTATTACCAATTGTTTATTTAGTATAGTTGTAACTATAATAGTAACCCCCGTCGAAGGACACTCAAATTCTCAACAATAAAACCGTCCCGGCATTTTCGACGGTAGCGACGGATAAAAGTTGATTTCCGCTAACGTCCTGTGACACTCCTCACAAATTTCTATCTCAAGATAAGTTTTGTTTTTGTCGTTTGTCACTCTTCCAGTCCATTCTTCCATCAATCGCCTCGGGGCACGTTCCAAACCGGCTCAGATAATTATAATCACGTCGACGTTCAAAAACCACCTTTGGTCAAATCTCTTTTATTACTCCCGTCCAACTTTTCAGTAATTTCCCTTTTATCCATCCACTTTAACGTTATAAACGTCACGAGGAGAAGGCATGGAAAAAAGACAGAATAATAACTCCGTTTTAAGAAAAAATATTTTTGTTTCCCTCATTTTTTAGAAAATTATTCTGTTGCAGTGTTTGATGTGTAAATATGCTAATGACAGAACGTCAGCTCGCCGATTGCCGAACCGGTTATTAACGAACGACAATGTCAGAAATGTGCCCGTTTAGCGGTCGTTTGGAGTTCGGTAGTGATTGTTCGAGTCGTCAATTTGAATGAAATTTTAAAATGATGTCGGAATTTGTTTTATTTTGAAAGGAGGTGATTATACGGTGCTGACCTTCAACTGATGGGTGTCCTTTTGTTTTAGCTGAGGTTGGATCAGACGATGGGAGAGACAAGAAAGGAGACGAATTTTTGAAAATTCCTTCCTCTCTTGACTATGTCATTACGTATGGAGGGCGATCGTCAGGTAAATTCACCCGTACCCTGTCTCCGTTTACGACTATCAGTCCGAAAAACGTTTGAGTCGATTCAGCTTCCAACATTTCCGAATTCCTTTTGTCTGTTCCTCATTTTATAGGTTCAAGAGACCGGTTTCATGACATTGGCATACAGCAACTTCAGCTCAAATGTATTTGAAAAATACAGCTGGAAAGTAGGTAGTCAAGCCGTTTCACAATTTTGGGTGGTGTGAGAGAAACACCCAAAGGGAGAGTAGGAGTACCTTGCAGTCCCCGTACACACCGAATAAAGCAAAAAAGGCGTGAAATTATGTGCGATAACATACGCATTCCGTCGCAGAGCTCGTTGCGAATATCACTATTAATCGCCAATATTTACGTACGAGGCACATTGAAGAAAATGTTATGGTATCGTATACGAAATAGGATTCAATGTAGTATTACTCGCCACCTTGATTGTCTTACTAGCATGATCGAGTTGCTCTACTCACACGAACTTCGATGTATGTTCCATGGGTTCTTTTAGATGATCAATAGCCTGCTCCTGAAAAAGAAAAAAAACGTGATGATAGAAACACAAAACTTTCTTCAGTGATTATTATATGAAGGGATCTAGTGAATGATTTTCTAACAGAATTGGAGAATTTCTTCCAGCGGGGAAACATACAGGAATCACGGAAAGTTACAATGAGGAAGCAAAAACTACAATTGAATAGTAGTTATAGGTTTCTTCTAATGTGAAATGTGATATCGACTTTGTGGTTGAGGATGGTATAGTTTGACATCTAGTAATTTTACTACTTGTGTTTGGAAACTGATTGCATCAATAACAGCGAAATAGGTAGGTACTGCGAGTGCAGTATGTGCTGAAGGCCTCCAAATTTAAACTGTTCTTGGTCAAGGGGAATTCGGAAGGTTGGCCTCAAAGTGGTTTACTTGCCACGTTGAGGAAATTCGCCATGGAGAATGGACCAGCAAGTAGGCGTCAGATGTTGAGTATCGTAGGTGGAAATAGAAGCAGTGGGTGTGGAGGGAAACACTATTCGCGACCATTACACCTTTCTTTGTATCGATTTCATTAAAAAGCCAATGAGGCTGGCGGGAAATCGAGGAAGAACGAAATATTTAAGTGTTGGGGGCGGAGCCCAGGGGTGGTTCCCTATAGACTGTATTGACACTATTGGGGGGGTGGCTGAGGGAAAAGGGTGGAAAACGGGCGAGGGGGTTGGGAAAAGCAGGGGATGCAAAAAAGAAGCCGTGGCGAAGGGTGGAGAGGGGTGAAGGGGAGCGGGAAGCCGTTCGGAAAAGAGAGGGTTGTGGGTGGAGGGAGGGGGGTCGGGAAAAGCGGGGAAGGTTCGGGTTTCCCCGTAGAAACGCCGAAGAGAATGTTCGGGTCAGGGGGAACAGGGGGTTGAGGCGGCGGCGGGTTTTTTGCGGTGGATGTGCGCATAGTCGACCTTCGATTGATTGGTATTGGGCCCGTTGGAGAGAGAATCGGCGATCCAGCCAATCGCCGGCCATCTTCGCACCCGCCATGCGCAACCCGTTCGACACTTATGTATTATCTATCAATACATTATTGCTTCACCCCCTCCCCCCCATTTTCCCACTACCACCCACTGATCACTCCACCTTAACAAGTCGATACCCGTCCGATGGCCATCCCGCCCATCGCCGTCCCGTCGTCCGCTCCTTCACCACCTTCTCCAACTCATCACAACTTCTCTCCAACCCTTCTAAACACTCCATTATCACTTCAATTAATATCTCCTCAACTAACTCATTAACAAGTTTTTATAGCTGCAATTTTTAATGTCGAGAAATCGCGTTTTTCTTTCCATGCGAAACCTTGAAACTTCCACATTTTCATTTCGAACCAAACTCAACAACTTTGCACTGAAACTGCATTAAAACTCGAATAACTCCCCCCAAGACGCACACATTTCTTCATTATTTACCAGTTAGAAATTATATGCCGACCTGAATTGTTAATTCCGGTCGAATCCCTAAATGCTGTTTTACCAAACTCGTACATCCACGGAGGGAGACGTTTTTCCCGGTTTTTCGGGGGTTGGACCGAGTTATTTTTCATTCCATTTCGCCTTTACACCTCGGAAGCTTACATGGCCCGAGGCCACTCCACCTTGGCGAATCGATAGCTTGCTCTCCTCTCATCTCATCTCTCTTCGAGTGGTTCGGAGTATTCGTTCGAGACACAACCTTGCGCAGAATGATGGGATTGGATATTGTTCATTCGCAAATCGCGTTTGACTGAGAAATAAGGCGACTTATGAATTATTGATAAGAATTGAGTTCAATTCGTCAAATGGCTGACAGTTGTCTTGGTCCGAGTTGCGAAGATGTCGAGGAAATATAATTTCATCTTTTACTCGCAACAAATTAGATCTGAAATGTCCGAAAGATTGCATTATAATTATTTTAGTAGTAAAAATAACGCTATAAGCAGTCTCCTAGAGGACTGGAAACCCCTGAAATACTCTGAAACCCGTTCAATCCTTCAAAATAGATCGGAATACTCGAATTTAATCCAGGACGATCGCCTTTCAAGCCCCGAAGGAACGTAATTCTCTCTCGAATCATTTTGGAAACTCGCCTTCAAGGTTAGAGTAAGACGATTCAGTTTTCTACCTCTGGCCGGGTGTTTTAAGAAAGACTCAGCCAGATGATCGAAATAGAGAAGGAAAATTCATAAACCGCCATCCGATCGCGGAGCTGGCTAATCGTCTCTTAGCGTGCCGATCCCCGCGTTTCCTGGTAGCGATCGCTCGAAATGGATTATCATCGATGCCTCAGTTGGGAAAGAAGTGAAATACGACTCGACGAATGTTTAGCTGTTTTGATACAAATTCGAAAGATTTTGCGTACTCTTGATACATCCGTCTATAGTCTGAACCATGTTTAATTGTCTCTAATCAATACTGCTTTCTATCTTCCATTTGACAGGAAAGACGGGAATAAATATCTCAACACGTCACGGTGACTGTTCATATTCTTTCCATGCAGTAGAGCGTGTGCAGTACTGTCACCTTAAACGATCTATTTCACTCATAGCGTTAATTTCCCTCCCAGGAATCCACTTCAAGTGCGAGAACAATGGGTCAGAGAGTCAACCATAGCTATAACGTTAACCGGAGTTTAATTTACTGCCCTAAGCGCGGTTGAAGTATAATTTGTGATGAAGTTGGGTTTTACTAAACACTGTCAACCTGGGAAACGGTGGGAAACATTCATTATCGGCATATGTCAGGTTGTGCGCATGACTGGAAGCGGTGCCCTAAAATAAAAGTAATGAGGCCCTTCATTTAATAAGATGTATGAGCAAGAAACTTGTTTTGAGTAATAAAATCAACGTATTTGGAAATTGCGAAGTCATTGCTGACTCATTGCAACTTGAGGAATCGTTACAATTTCGTCATCGAGTGGGTAATTTCGATATGTGTGACTGCAATCGAGAAATTGAGTGAATTCGGTATTTTTCGGTGTCATCGCTGTGTGGGGTGAAATTTTTGGGAGAAAAGGGGTGACTGGTCGAACACATGAGGAGGAAAAGGGAAATTCCCCGTGAACGGCGGACGGGCGGCGATGGTCCTCCTCTCAGAATCAATCGCGGGGGGGCATTTGGAGGGGGAGGGGGTCTTGCAGGGGGGGAAGGGGTGAAGGCGGGCCACTACAATCATGCCACACCCCAAAAGCTTTTCGTTACTTCTTCCTTCCACCCGCTCTTTCCGCCTCCCAACGCAACCCAATCGATTCCGCGACTTGTTCCGATTTATAAATACCGGCCCTCCAACCCGTCCCGCGCCTCATCCGCAGTCACCACTCAGTTCACCCCCACCCCCATCACCGTATCATCTAAGCTTCTGCTCCCGCCCTGCGATGCTGAATGCTCACCCAGGGCGCCAGTCGTCCTGGAAATGCGGAAAGTGTGAAAGACCCAATCGCAAACAGAAGCAACAGGGGAGCAGGTCCACATCTCTCCAATTGACCCGTTTTCCACTTGGCCAGTCTCACATGGCCATCATTACTGGAAAGCAACAGCGGCATATGACGCAATGGTCACTGCGAAAAACCCATTCGCGAAGAGAAGCAACAGGAAACGGGTACCTCCATTTGGCCAGTCTCACATGGCCATCATTACTGGAAAGCAACAATGGGATATGATGCATTACTGGACATCAACAGGGATATGACACAAGCATCATTGCAGATGACCCAATCGTGAAGAGAAGCCACAGGGGGACGGGTACCTCCATTTGGCCAGTCTCACATGGCCATCATTACTGGAAAGCAACAATGGGATATGACGCAATGGTCACTGCAAAAAAACCCATTCGCTAAAAGAAGCAACAGGGAACGGGTACCTCCATTTGGCCAGTCTCACATGGCCATCATTACTGGAAAGCAACAATGGGATATGACGCATTACTGGACATCAACAGGGATATGACACAAGCATCATTGCAGATGACCCAATCGTGAAGAGAAGCAACAGGGGGACGGGTACCTCCATTTGGCCAGTCTCACATGGCCATCATTACTGGATAGCAACAATGGGATATGACGCATTGTCACTGCAAAAGACTCAACCGCGAAGATAAGCAACACGGAAACGGGTCCACATCCCTTCACTTGGCCAGTCATTCATAGCTGGGAAGTAAGCAGCTCAGGCTTACAACCAACGCTGTAACTTTCAAGACAAATTTTGTTATTTCTTCCATTTCAAAAAAGAGGAAGCAACAGTAACGTCAGAGGGTAAATCATGCCTCTTTGGATGGAGTTGCTTTCATTATTTAGCTGATGATTTTTTTCCACCGAAAATTAAAATGCATGAACAAATTAGCGAATTCTCTGCTGCAAGAGAATCAATTACATTCTCAGCAGAGGACAGTAACACACCGGACGTCAATTCTAAACGTAATTATTAACATGAAAAGCTCTCGAAAAGAGAGATTCGGACAGGAGAATTTATTTAAATATGTTTTTCCGCTTTTCGAACACCGCAAGTTAATTTACCTAATTTTAACATTGCATGTAATTAGAAGCCAATGGTGGTTAGCCAGGGTGATTTCAATGGTGGTTTAATTTTTAATTTTACAAAAATATTTTAGGGTGCACAACGAATTAATCACGAAGAAATCTTGCGTAGAAGAAAATTATGTTTTTAAGGAGGAAAAAATGAAAAATAATATAAGTGATGAAATAAATACCTACTTTTACCAACTCAGCATCGGTCGCACTTATCACAGGATGCCACAATCAGGGCCACAGTGACGCTCGCTGTCGACATATCGGTAGAACTCACGGCCACTAGATGTCAGAAATCTCGAAGTTGACATCGAATTCTGTTCTCCAGCAGCTTTCGTAATTTATTTCGCGCGTCATTCCCTCAGTTATGAGGGGATGCGAATTCATTTTCGCTCCGTCGTCGGAAGTAATTCACCAAGGAAACAGAAGTTGAGCATTCTGCAGTGAACCATGGACAGAAGACTGGGGAAAACGTGTGGTAAAATACGACAATATATCCTAGCAACCCGCTAGTGATGAATGACGAAACATTTTATACCTTGGAAGCTGTAAGAAATCTTATTATGGGCCCTACCTACTTTCTCTGGGAAGGTATTTGTTTAGGAGCATTTCATTTGCCCGGATCCCCGCGTCCATTTGCCGGATTGGATCAATCTTCTCACCCGGATTGTCGGTTGAGAGAGAAAAGAGACGAAGGGTGAATGGGGTGAGAGAGAAAGGATACAGCGACGAAGTGGTACTGGAAGGGGGAGAGGGGGGCTCCTTTGATTAAAAACGTCACTCACTGGTTTCAGGCAAAACAATATCATTCGCAAACATTTTGATTAGAGTATCTGATCCTTTGCGACCCCGCTACCAGTCGCTGCTCCCTACCTGCTCTGAGTCAGCTCGAATCAATTCTTGGCTAAATACCCCCTTCACACCCCCCGTCCGACACTCACTCACAGTTCAAGAGAAATTGAAGCTCTGACACCAGCGTTGATTAAATTAGTAGACACGAATGACTTCTTCCCCTGAATAATATTATGTGTGGATGAGTTAAATAACAGCTGGGAATCGCCAGAGGGAAGAAAGCTGCCTACTGGGATCCGTCAAAAGTGACAACTTATAGGAGGTGGGGGTAGTGATACACCGGCGAAATTCCAAAACCAAAGATGTCATTTCTTGGTGTCGAGTTGAGAACGAAATTGCTATTTGAAGAACATTGTTCAAACAATAAGCGTTTAATGGCTAAAACCTGTAACGATCCAGTATATAGAAGGTAAGGAAGGTAAAACGAGTAAAATTGCTGGTAGGTGAAAGTGAGGCACGTAGCAGTGCATACACGAGTATTCGTTACTGCCAAAGTATGTTTTCCTCTACAAACGTTTTTCTTGAAGACGATTTTCCTCGGGGAACCGAAAAAAGTAACTGCCAACGTATTTTTGGTTTATTATTCCTTTGATAATCAACCAATGTTTTCACTCCAGAGACGGCTCTCTATGATTTTCCCCTAAAATTTGAATGTTACAGTTTTGAAGTGTCTTGATCAAAATACCAAAACGTCCGTCCACGGTCCGATGTACGCCAACTGGACCAAAAATGTCCAAAAATTTAAAAATGTTGGTTAGGGCATTGCTTTTGGCAATTAGTTGGTCCTCGGAACTTTTCAACCCGAACGGACCACGCGTGGGGAGGGTATGGGGTTGAAGGGTGTTTTTTTAAACTCGACTTTCGGGATTTTTGGGTAGAGCCAGGTATCATTTTTCACTAAATTTTATGACGCTGAATCGAATGAGATGGGTCCCATTGGCGCCCTCTGGGTCAAAATGGGTACCACCTACCTATTGGAATATGTCCTGGACACTCCACTGTTTCCCTATATTCTTGTTCTAAGGAAAAATTAACCACTATGAAAGAAAGGTCAGCTTGAATCAAGATCCTTGAATAATCAACCTACGTCTTCATGCAAAAATTCGATCTCTCCCATTTGACCCAAAAAAAATTTTCTGGGGCTTAGAGGTGCCTTTATAAAAATAAGCAAACTATGTCCGTCCACCATCCACCATCCACGCCGATTTTGGATGCAGTAAAATTTCTAAAAATTTTAAATTTGGGTCAGGGATCCGTTTCCGACTTGAGTTGGCCCTCGAAACTTTTCAGCCCGATCGAATCAAATTTTGGGAAAAAAGGGGGTCAAAATATGGATTTTCAAGGTTTTCAGTGATCTGTGGGGCATCTCCTACGACTACATTTTGGACGCTGAATCCAATTAAATGGGTTCTGGAACGATTGGCGCCCACCGGAAGAGGTTATGGGTCAAAAAGGTTATCTATCTACCCTATTTTGAATGTGTTTTCGAGATTTCTCGTACCTAAGCGTGTGAGTTATATCATTTTTCACTCAATTTCAAACGATGAATTGATTCGAATGAGTCTCCATGCTGCGAGGAATAACATACTCGAGGGAATGAATTTACAGCGTTTTCCCTTTAGTGGTGCACCCGGAAATGGCACACATTACCTCAGTGAAAAACAGAGTGCCGTAAAAACGGAGATTGAGAGAAATTCATATGTTTGTTTTGCTATTGAAAATTTAATATATCAAGAAATAAAAATACAAGACCGTAAAAATGCTGCAATCAAAGTGAATGGGTAAGGCGATCGATGTGTTATCATCGGGTGACGTCACGCGCATTGAAGATTCCCCACATTCCAACATCGCTGATGTAGTTGATTCGTTTTTGGCGATGTGATCCATTTCGCACTCAAAAAAGGGGTTGGATGCTCGACATAAATCTTTGCACGCCTCGGCAATGCGCCACTGAACTCCGTTGTGCCAGTGAAGGTGAATATTGTTTTGCGTCCTAGTTCACTTCGGTCAAAAACATCGTCCCTTCTGTTTATTAGAAGAAAAAGAAAAGTAATTGAATTTCAGCGATAGAAATATTTTTCACGCCCCTCCCCCCGTCCTCCCTACCCTTTTGCTATCCACCGCCACAACATGCAGAAGTGAACCGCATCTTGAACACCCAGTCCCTCTCTGTGACGCTTACAAATAATACCAAATACGCGGTATAAATCCTTTAAAAAAGCCTTCGCCATTTTCCCGGCAGTAGAAGGGTGTTCGTATTTTCGCTGACAGAAAAATATCGCCGTCCTTTTGGTGACGAATAAATTATCTCCGTGGAGTTCGGACGGAGCTAACGCCCAGAAACTTAGAAACGTAACAATAAATAACTTCTCAAATAAATAATTCACTGCCCCCCTCCCCTCGCGCTCCTCAACACTCAACCACCTCAACCCCTTCAACCACCCTCTTCCTTCCCGTTCTCCCTTTGGCCCTCGACTCGCGCTGAAGGAACAATAGGTCGGTGTTTTTGCCTCACGTCAGCCCATGAAAATCTGTTGGTTTTCCGTAGAAATTCCAAATGAAGTCACTCGAGGGTCACAGATCAGTTGCCTCACGCAGGTGAATCCACTTGTGAAACAATTGGTTGCAATACATCCAGTGTGCGTTCAATCTGGGGAAGGTGATCACCGCGAATCTAAATTTGTGTTGCCAAATTTTAAGATCACGAGCTTATTAGAATGCGACACGAGAGCTAATTGACCCTACTTGCCAACATGCACCATTGAATAAATTTAAAAAAACGCCCTGTAGCTTAAGGAATATCAAATTTGAATGCCGATTAACAAAAGCAGGTTTTTCACTATAGCTTCGGTAATTTTTATGAAAATAGTAACCAACCAGTGGTTTAAATTTCATTGAAAAAAACTCAAGAAACCACCAGTGAAGTTCTGGGACG
Organism: Cyrtorhinus lividipennis; assembly: GCA_019603395.1. Lineage (NCBI taxonomy): Eukaryota > Metazoa > Arthropoda > Insecta > Hemiptera > Miridae > Cyrtorhinus > Cyrtorhinus lividipennis. The sequence continues at coordinate 17,601,725 of CM034007.1, read as the reverse complement.
TTGGAGTTTAGAGCATGGCACTGAGAAAGTGACAAAACTATCCGCTAGGTAACGCTAGTACGACCTGGAAAAGCAGGAAATACGTACCAATTGTTGAGCGATTGGGTCAATAATTACTCGTTCGACGTAATTCGACTCAATAGTTTGATCGTTGTCTTAAGCTCAATATAACCTCCGCGTTGACTGATGGCAATAATTATTTAAGTGCCCAACGGTGAGCAAGAACTGAATGTCACCGCAGAAAGCCTGAACAGAGCGGCCTGTGGGAGTTCCTTTCGGATTAAAAATATGCTCTAGATGCATAAGAAACTCAAATACTCCTGCAGCCATTCTGGAAAGACCTGCAGCTGACGTAAAGTAGTACAATCTGGTAACTTCAGGAATGTAAATGAGGCTGTTCGTTTGAACTCTTAATAAATTCTACGACTCGTCGATACTCTGATAAACTACAGGAAATTTAAGCGAACTGTGTTATTGAATATTTTATTATTTATCTCCATTTTAAATCATTCTTGCGCTCTATACCTCAAAGGGGTCACGTTATATGGAGTAGGAAACCCCCTTCCCTTTTCCGCAACTACCTTTAATGCTCTAGTTGCCTGAAAAGGTTCCGAGAACCTTCTGAGGTGGCGTTGAGCCTTGATCGTATCATGCCGTTGAGTAGGTAAATACGAAAGCAACAAGTGATGGGCCGTACACTGACTGTTTTGACAGTTCATTGTAGTGTAATGAGTGAGCCGGCCACCCGGTGTCGAAGGGATATCAGTATTGGGCGCGAAGTGTTTGCTACGGGATTACAGCTAATAGAACACGGGGGCGCTCCGAGGGGCAGTCACGCGCGCGTTGGGGGCGGGAAACCACAGTTTTGTGCGTCAGAGGGTAAAAACGACGCTAACGTCACTGCAAACATCAATGGAAGATAAGGGTGGGGGTGAGCGCCCCCTCAGTAACACAGTGACCTACTGCGGAGGCACAGCCCGCGCACCCTCTGCCTCCCGCCCTTGTCAGTCTGAGGAGCTGTCGGCTTCCGGACATCCCCTCCCCTCGCCACTTCCTCGTTCATCAACTTCCCCATGATCAAGATGATCCTCCTCGCCTTTGCTAGTCAATTTCACGGTCGCCTGATGAAAGGTACGCGGGAAAATTCCGCTGCGGAATTCTCTGGAGAGCCGGCTTTCCAATGACCAAAGATCCAACCTATCAAACAGACCCAAAATTTTCAAATAGAACAAATTCATCCCAGGACATTCTGGTCAATACCATATTTGAGGCGATTGCTTGGCTCTTCCTATCTCTAGAAAAACATCTTCGATCCTCACTCTTACCCGCTCTTTTAAGAGTTCCATGTTATTTGTACAGTAGTCGAACCTATAAGAGGTGTCAATCAAGGCTGAACCACTTCGTAGAGGAAACAGGCCCACTGATTGTTGTGTGGTGGACAACCACTGCTAGCAGCAATGCAGGATAGCACGAAAATTCAGACCAATCAACATCAGCGTTTGATTGGTCTTGTCTCGGGTTCTCTACCCATCGCCATGTTGTTTTCCAGAAGAACACATCAGCGTGTCTGGCAGGTTATCTTTAACTTGATTACATGTACTTAATTTTTGCCAATAAAGTTCCTTGCACTTTAGTGCACATTCATCCAATAACCAACCAAGCAGAACTATTCTAATTACTATTTGCATTGTATCACCACTCCAAGGATCCCAATTGAGCGCAAGTCAGTGAGTACCAAACCACACATTGCCTACAAAAACAGATCTGTGAACAGAAAACCACAGCTAAGAATACCGTATGCCACAGACATTTTCGTGGGGACATATGCGTTAGTTACGGTGGGCAACAACTGGGATCGCTGCGAACTGTTGGGGGGAATAAAGTGAACATTCTTTCCGAGTTTATTCTGTGTTGATAATGCACTCAAACAACCGGCAATAGGCAAACCTGATGTACTTGTACAAGACTGTTCCTGAGGCCCATTACACTATCTCCTGGGTATTGGTACGCTCAATCATCTGTGAGCCCCGTTTCATGGCCTCCTACTACAGGCATCCCGCCCTGTTTTGACCTTGCCTGCTTACGCTAGCTTAGGACGGAGATGTCAGGTTTTTCAAAGAGCGCTTTCCACTCTACTGACTTGACCCTATTCATAACTTGCGGTCTTCCACCATGATCAAAGCATGCTTTGAACACAAGAAGGGATGGCTGTAGGTAAATTTGGACATCCTGCCTAAAGTAGTTGGTGGCACTGACACGCCATGTTACTGTGCTTACAGGAATTTTATAGGGGCACCGTTCCTGGAGGACTGTGCCGAGTGCTTTGGCTTTATCTTCACCCTTCGTATTGCACTCCACAAGTAGGCGACTGAGTCTTTTTGCTCAAACGTCGAATAGGGCAAGTACTACATAGGATATTGGATGCCTAGATAAAAGCCAGAAATTAATGTAAACTACTAGCCTAAGCAAATATATCAGAGAGTCTATCGCTTCCTACATACCTTAGGGGAGGAGGGCGTACCTGATATTTATCCTGAATATGAACCGAATGAGTAAGAGGAGACCCGTTCAAGTCTAATCGCACGCTCCGAAATTGTAGAGGTTTTTACTTTCCAATAACAAACCAGGTGAACAACGACAATAACTCTCACGAGTTGTAACAATGAAATCCGTTTAGTGTGTGACGGGTCTCAGTTTTGGAAAAAAAATTTTTTTTTGATCGGCCTGATGAGAAATGTTTTTCCGTCAATTCGACTAATAGCGGCTTGAGAGAGGCTAATGTCTGTCGAATCGAACAGAATATGGCTGGCAACTAATAACCGGAAAGCTCTCTGTCTCGGTTCACCTGTTTCGGCGGAAGAGGAACGCTGCCCATCAATCAATGAGATATTTTATCGCGATGGCAGGGAATCAACAGTCGCTGGTATTGCGAACCTCGTTTGGATGAAAAACCCTCCAAAAGCGTCTGTACAGGTTGTGGCCTCGGGGGCAGAGAAATTCTCGTGTCGACTTGATGTTCGTGGCTGGAAACGCTGCTAATCATTTCACGATGGTTCATTATTCTCGGTGGATCATGCTCGAATGGGAAAACGTGTCTTGGAGGTTTCCGAAATGTGTATCTAATTGTGAAATAGACAAACGATTGTTTTTTCACGATGAGGTACCCGATATCGAAATATCAATTCTTACTTGGACCCCAGCTCCCTTAAAAGCAATTGATAGAAACCCATTTAATGGGTTCCAAAAATCATCCAAAAAATAATTTATGTAGTCCAATGTAGTAGATAGTAATAACCCTCACCCCTAGCTCCCCATATATTCGGAAAACCCGTTTTGAAAATAATTTTTGCTTTGTGAATCCGTGAGCTGAAAGCAGTCGAGGACTACCTAATGCTCCAAAAAGAATCCATGATCAAATTCTCAATGTTTTTTAAAAACACGGCGTAAGTGGTGGATTGCAATTTTATTTTTGGATTCTAGACATCTTGAAACGTTATATTACTATGTTTGCCAGCGCATGCGTGACGTGGAATAAATTAAAAGATTTTGAATGTGCCGATCAAAATCACAGGATAAGAAAAGTGAATCTCCGCCGATAAGATAATTTTTTCTAAAGATAATATTTAAATTGATTAAAAGGTTGATTTTTAATAGCATGGGCCCTTCATACAATCGTATGATGTGGTTCAATGATCGAGCTCGGAATAAGCACACTCACTAACACAGTATGTGAGAGAAGAGACCGATTCCTGTGATTCATTGAGTACGTTTGTACGTTCTAAAGAGAAATCATCATATTCTCACATTGGAAAGAACTCATTACAGTCTCGTTTGAAGAAAACGAAGATGCGGGAAACTGCTCCGCGTTGATAGGCTCATAGTATTGGGAACCTGAGGGAAAAGTAGTCGAGCGGAGGTTTGAATAGGCATTAGGAAAAGGCACCGGGTAAAGAAGGGTTGATACATTTGAAGGCTTGAGGGAATGATGGTAAAAACCAAATGGCGGGGGATACGCAAAAACTGTCGTTAGAATAATATTTCACGGTGGGAAGCAATTGTAGAACGGGGCCCCTGACGGTTTTCCTACTTTTTCTACTTCTTCCGAGGTGAATGGCTCGACATCTCATTTGGACCCCCCTTCGCCACCACCACTCGTTGGCAACACATCTCGCAACGATCTAACTCATCCCCCCCCCCATCTCACCACTCCATCACTTTTCAGGCCTGGGGCTCACTAACACATAGACTCTGCAGCTCTTTTTTTCCGCTACCACCCTCGAATGGCTGTATTTTCTTCTCTACCTTGCGTCATAATCACCGAGCTAAGCGAACGAGATATTGACAATGAATTTGCTCGTGAAGCTCAGTAAGTGCCAATACTTTAAAAACCACGTTTAATTGTGTTGAACAGAATAATATTTTGCCTACAATCGCTAAAGGGGAAAAAGGGTGAATCAGTGCGTGTAGTAGTCACAAAGTAAATTTTAACTTTTAAAGTATCATATCATCTTTCCTATTTCTGGCGGTTGTAAATGCAAAATATTTTGTTATTGGGAGCCACTCAGGTTACTTTCTATATGGTCCAAGTTTTGAGACCATAGATCTGAGAATATCTACAAGAGATGAAAAACGATTCACAATCGTGTTGCAACCACTTTTAATCTGGTAATCGCAACACGAACAAAAGCCTCCACATCCGGGTCTATATTGCGTGTATTGTTATAGGAATTTATTCTAAATCCCCCAAAAGTTTTGTGCAGGGTGAGGAAAATGGAGTCTTCGTGGTCCTGGGATTTTTTAAAATAAAGTGTACTTATGCGTGGCAATTGGTCTAGAGTCTCCATTCATTATTTGATTTGTGATATTAGTGAAAACTCGCTTCTATACCATGCTGTTTTCAACTTGATTCTTCTGAGAATTTAAAAGCCTATGACATTAGTTACTCAGGATCAGGTCAATGTTGTATTGAGCCTTTTTTCAAGTGGAGTAGCTGTCAACAGCCAAAGTTGGCGAGATCGTTTTTTCTTTTGGGACACTCTCCCTTCAACGTTCGCCCATACGCTCGTATCCCATTCATCCGGATTCCAAAGGTTATGAATTCCGAGAAGCTACGGCGAAAACCGGCGAGAAGGAGGCGGGACACGACTATTGCCTCGGGAAAGGCCACTAGTGATACTTGGGAATGCAGTCGGTCGGCGCCGATCCATCAGTTTATGTGTGAGGAGATAAGGAAATGTCATATTGACTTCTCGAAAACGACGTCCATTCGACAACACTAGAGGAGCCAGCTCAGAAAAGGAAGGCATGTGTTGCCCTGTGAGTTGACACGTCACACATCATTGACCGGACACAGACACTGGGCCAACTTGTCTTTCGGCTTGTCCTGCCTGGGAGGGGGTCGCTTCATAATTGGGCCGCCTTGAAGTGGAGGGCTTCTTGGGAATCTTCGTTACTTGATCAAAGCTTCGGCGTCGCCTTATGACGCCTCAGATCGACCGATCCCGATTGGTGATACACGACCATCACGGAGAGGATCGTTAAAGAAAATGACAAAACAGAGAAGCCCTCCATTATAGTAGAACAAACACCATCTTTCAAAGAGAAGCCCATCTTTCTTGCCCCTAGATCGCTGGCAATATCCCATCTCAAAGGGGTACCTACCGCAGTACTCATATCGAAACCGCTCAAGTATGGCGTCGCACCGGTCGTTCTCGGCCCAATCTTTGAACATCTTCATTTTTTTCGAGATGTATTGGAATAACATCGAACCCGAAACCTACTAGAAACCGCACTTACGACTCTGTAGAGCTACAAGCACAGTTCTCCCACCTCTGCCTAACGGCTAGCCCAATAAAATTTCGTCTGGAGAACAACTTAGCAACTCATTAAGTTAAAATTAATAATTTAGGAGGATTTTCAAGGTAATTTGTCAAATTGGTAACGCGGGCTAGACTTTTATACAGTTGAAGAGCGACGGGGTTCTCGTTAATTTATACCAATTAACTCTAATGATGAGAGCACATGTCGCGCGTCTCGTTGCGTGTCTTTCCTCCATACGACTGCTATCCCCAGTCGATTACTAATCACTTTCCGGACGGATCTCTAGATTGGCTGCCGTGCGCTGGGATGCGGGGTTATTCTTATTATATTTCGACCGTACAAACCGAGAACATCACGGCATTGGATCGCCAATGAGATTTGAGAACGTCCATAGCTTAGAGTACCGGACTAACTCGGGGGGGGGGGGGGGGGGGGACAAAAAGCAAAAAAAGGCGTAACTTATGTCCCTAGTGTCTAACTAAACCAACCATCATTTATTAGCCAATCAAAAAACCACGAAAAACAATTGTAAGATTACCCATATTTCAGAACAGTTATGTTTGGAGAGAATAACTTTGTCTTTGTTAATACGAATAATTTAGTAACTTCTGATCGTTTTCTGCTTGTGTATATTCCTCAAGTGTCATCTCCAAAGTAACTGCTGATGCCATCATTGTTGTATAAAATTATACTTATGTATCAAATGTTGCACACTGTTAGATGTTATTATCACCTCAATTTCGTAACCATAATGGAGACACTTTATTGGTCTATTTATTTACAATGGTCTCCATTATGGTAAAAAAATAATAATAATGATATCTAACAGTGATTAACATATACATATGCTCTAATATCAATTGTATACAACAAGGAACATTGGGAGAAATAAATAACATTTCAAGCACAATTAGAGGTTCTCGTATTTCTGTTTTAGCTGACCCATTTTTGATTGGTTATTCCTTGAATCCAATCATGCTAAAAGGCATTCTCAAGGATTTGGCTCAAATGTTTTTTGGGCGACTCAAGGTGTCCAGATCAAAATATGAAAATGTCCGTCCGTCCGTCGTGCCAATTTCGGTGGTGAAAACATTTCTAAAAATCTGAAATTTCGCTCCCTTGAAGACCAGGAAATCTAAAGTTTCCGGCTCTAGCTGGTCCTCAAAAATTGTCAGCCCGTTATGGACGGACTTCGGAGAGAGGGAACGCCAAGATAGATCTCCTGAGGTGAATTTGCTAAGGTACTCCAATCTTGGGAAAGCCATTCGTATGTAAAGTATGTATGTAATTGCAGGTTTATTTTCGGTACAGTAAGTCGAGGGTCGGGCTAAAAATGCGCGGAATGTGAGTTGGGCGGTTCCCCTCGTTCGAAGCAGTACATTCCGACATGTGAGGAGATATAGGGTGTTTAATGCCCTGGAGCAGAATAGTGTGTTCTAGGAGGGAGGTATCGCTAATCTTAAGCAGTGCGTCTTGGCAAGCAATTGTTACATGGAGCTCACTCCTTACCCTCAGAAACGTTAATGGGTCGTCTGCCAGACAAAACCTTTCGGCGGGAGCGAGTGGGTGTGTTTCGAGAGGTAACTTGCGGAAGAGCCCCCCCCCCCCCCTTTCTGCATTGATATATCTACGCCAAGGGCAGATGCTTTTCCAGTAACCCCCACCCCACAAGACCACCTTATTTTCTAACCTTTCACTTTGGGACTATATAGAGGGTATATCCTCACCGACCCTGATACATCCTCGCATGGAAGACACGACAGTCTAATATAAGAAGCGAGACACAGGATACAATCAAACTACACATTAATTTGAGGTGGCGTGATTGTGGATGCACAGTTTGAGAACAATGTTCAACTGTTTTATTTTGAAGTCGACTACACAAATCTTCAGTCTGCTTATGCTCGCGTTGATATAAATATTCACTAAACAGCATTACGACAACCTTTGTCATCTTCTTTTTACTTTCAAGTGAGTATTGTGTTTGCTACTGACGTCGTCAGATGCAATACATAAGAAAGATGATAGCTCCTCGTGGGCATTAGCGACAACTGCACATGACCTTATCACCTTCGCCCGATGTAACTCGAGGAAAGATTACGTTGTTGAAAACTGAAACGGTCGCGATAGCGTTGGCCATTGTTCAGGTGACTTCGTTCACGACGAGATTTTCTTTTTACGAATGATTTGGAAACGAAACCTCAGACCAACGAGATAAAAATGTTGAACGAAAGTTATGTCCAACGAACGGAACGAGCATCGACGACAATGAATTCGCGTGGTTCCTTGTGGCCTTTTCCCACTGTTCGACAGTTCCTGCAAAAAACACAGGTAATCGATCGAACAATGGCGATCGGAATTCACCAAGCCGTTGACCTTTGATAGAATTTTGAATAACTTCCCACCAAGGCGTATCAGCCGGGGTGTGTAGCGATTCCCACCAGAGTTTGACCAGGAAAAAAGAGAAAGAGAAAGAAAGTTCAGCCGAAGAAGCGGAAGATTTACGGTGGTGGAGCAAATCGCCTTTTGAAAGACGGTAATTCGGAAAGCAGTCGAAATATTCGGGAGATGATCGGTGCCAGAGTTGCCGAACAATGCGGGTAATGAGAACTGATCGGTCTCGTCGTTTTTCACTCTTCGAACTTTGCGATTTTCGTCGTTTCTTCAAGCGTTCCTCCCAGTTTGTTTCTCGAAGCGACTGTTCGAGGGGGGAAATTAGTCAATTATGGGCCAAAAAGGTTGGGCTTGACAGGGCTGGAAAAGGAAACAGTGTGTGAATTCCAATCAATGGACATCCGATGTCCTCTTTTATCTTGGCCGGCCCATTTGGAAGAGGAAAGAGGGTTCCTTCTCCAAGGACGAAAGCCTCAGGGGATTTTAATGCACGGAATTTTTCCCCTTTTTTTTCTCTGTAAGTGCGTCCGACATTGTGTTCCTGTGTTGTCAGCTGCTTTTGTTCCGTCGGAGGTTACGGGGCAGGAGTATTGTCAGGGCGGGTACACCCACAAAGGGCCTAATATTTGCAATCGATATGCTGGAACAGAGAACAAAAAGGTTTTTTGAGTAATATCCCCCCACTCCTCCACCACCTTACACCTCTTCCAAGGGCCCTAATTGTCGAGATCCCCTTGATGAAGTAGTCGGCTTTGTAATTTTCATTGTCAAGAGATCTTGATCCTTGGCTTGGATCCGTGCCCCCTTTGGTCGCGATTTCCAACGCACGGAATCACCGCTGCATACGCTTCGGGAAATGACAAAGAGCCGTCTAGGTTGGCGTCAACGATGCATTTTTGATACTAGTACCTACTGTATTAAGCGGCGTCGCCAACGTCATTTCACAACGGCCTTTGTTGACGCCGGCGTTAGCGCCGTCATTTGAAAGCAGAACTGGTTGGCATCAGCGTTATTTTAATATAAAATAAAATAAGAAAATAAATAAATTAAATATCTATTTAAAACGTAGTAAAATCATCATATTTGTGCGTCATCAAGTTCGATAAATCCGCCAGTTTCCGCAAGTTTGTTGTGCCAACTAAGCTCTTCTCGAAATCACCTCTAACAACGCATTGAATGCTCGCCAGAATTTCCGGCCAAGACACTATCGCCTCTCCCTCTACCGCAACTTTTTCGTAACGTTCAGATGATGCTCCAAACGGTTACAACCACATACGCGGAACAACATGGAAAGCTAAGGCTTTTCGTCACTTCACCCCCGTTCGCTCTTCTTCCCTATAAACCTCCGCCATCCAACCATTTTCAGAGGCCGAAAGTCGTAGGGTGTGTTGGGAATGTGCCAACAACTGGCGATATCCGGTAAACAGGGCTCTTCAGGAAAACCGCCTTTTTCGGTCGTGATGCGAACTGATGCTTGAATTGATGGTGCGTGAAAACGGGGTTCGAAGACCAACTGCGGATCTCTGATGAGACGACTCGATCTAAAATAGTTATGGAATCGGTGGAATATGAAGATGGGAAACATTCTCGTCCCTTTTGTGCGACATTGTAGGATGCGCTGCGCTACGATTGAAAACCCTGCAAATCATTCCACAATGGTTGGCTTATCCTAAGAGCAACAGTATGGTTGAGGCAGTAATAACGGAGTGTCCCATTGCCTGGACTCATTCTAATAGATTCAGCGTCCCACGTTTAGTGGGAAATGATACCTCACGTGCCAGGATCTCAAAAAATTCCAAAAATCATGTTTCAAAAAATAAATTTCCGCCCATACCCTCTCCAAATTAGGTTCGATCGGACTGAAAAGTCGATACATAGGTTAATTATTCAAGGAATAACCAAACATAAATGGCGCAGGCTTAGCAACAATAATTATAATAAATCAAATTTGAAATTTACGCGCATGAACGGGTGAATTTTTTATGCTCTGCTTAGTGACTGTCAAGGACTCCGCTCGAGCATGGTGAGTAGCGCGAAAATCAGATCACAGAGACTTTTTGCACTTTGTGGTTTCGGTCCTCGGAGGAAAATCCAGCGCATTCGACTCGGGGCATAAAAAAACTACCCAAAGTGACGTGGAGAGTTAACGACTCCTGTCCTGGTGTGGAGGGGGGGGGGGAGGGTGTTCCAGCGAATGTTCAGTTCCTTTCAAGCAGTAGTTGTATGTATGTCGTTGTGGTAGGGATGTGAATCCTAAGCATTTCAAATAATTTTAAGTGGGGTGGGGGTGTATTCAATGCTTGAAGATATTTTAAAAAGGTTCTTGTACAGATTCAAGGTCAATCTTCTGTCAAAGTAGACATGAATTGAACAAAATGTCTGAAGTGATCCACAATCAAGAACTTTTCCGATGTTTTTGAACTCAAAGCAGTAGAAACAAAGAACGTGGAAACATCAGGATCGCCCTTTCCTCCCCTCCACTCTGAATCGTAGCACCACCGACTGAAGGGAAGTGCGCATATGGAAATTAGGAGCGAGAGAGGGAATACCAAGTAGGATGTTTTCCGAGCGGTTGCCACCTCGACCCCTCCCCCACTATAGCTTTTCCCATCCTTTTCCCAAAAGTACCCCCCTCATTTTCAAACCCCCTCACACCCTCGCCCCGCAACTTCCATCGCCCATCATCTCGGGGGAATTCAATCAATTATTGAGCCCACCCTTTCCTTCTTAGCAATTAGTTCTCCTCTTAGCCTTTCAAGAAGCGTTCCGACCAATTAATAATACGTCCGTTTAACCGTGTCCTCGAGAGCCAAGAAAGGGACCCAACCTGAAGAAAGGAGCTTTACAAGAGACATTTTCCAAATCTTGGTTCATTTCCTGACAAGTTTTCGCTTAATTCTGATTAATGCTTCTCAGCGAACCTATTAAACGTCTCTTAAATTCCTTCATGGGACAATTGAATTACTTACACAGAAACCAAAAGTAGTTTTGTGAAGTGGCGTTCATCAGCTGTCATTTCTTGGATAGAATCAAAAGCTGAACTGGGAACCCTATAAGTTCAATTATTCGTGCGTCATGATTAACTCCCTCAGCGTACGAATCTCGTGTTGGAAGATGAGTTGATTCAGGTAGTGGAGAAAATAAAAACGTACACTCATAAAGTTGCTTACATTTTTAGCTGCCTTGTGTACGGATTTTCTTTAGACTGACTTGTAGGTTGATTATTCAAGGAATAAAAGGTCAACCTCTCCAATTCGGCCCAACATTTTGTTCTGGGCGTTCAAAGAAGTAAAACGTCCATACACCGTCCGCGCCGTTTTTGGTAGTGGAAGAATTTCTAAAAATCCGAAATGTTGGTCAGGGACCCGTTTCCGGCCTCTCGGTCAGTCTTCGAAACTTTTCAACCCGATCGGACCAAATTTAGGCAGGGTAGGGGTCAAAATGTGTTTTTTGAAATAAGGATTTTCGAGATTTTTGGCGTCTAGGCGAGTGGGGTACTATTTTCCAATAAATTTTGGACGCTGAATCCAAAGAAATGGGTCCCGGAATGATTGGCGCCCTCTAGATGAGGTTATGGGTCAAAATGGGTATTTATCCACCCATTTTGAATATGGGTTTTCGAGATTTCTGGTACCTAGGCGTGTGGGGTATCACTTTCCACTAAATTTTGGACTCTGAATCGATCAAAATTGGTCCGTGACCCACCACACCCACTGTTTCCATTTTCCCCATGTTGAAGAAATGAGTCTCCATGCGCGTGGTCCGAGGAATAACCAACCCGTGTGAAAGAATTTGCAGCGTTTTTTTTGGAAACCATCAACTCTTTTTGTACTCACTGACTTCCTCTCAATTGGGATCCTTATAATGGTGATAGGATGTAAATAGGTATTAGAATGGTTCTGCTTGATTGGTCAAAGAATGTATGGTAATGGGCAAGGAACTTTACTGACAGAAATTAAGTTAGTGTAACCAAATCAGAGATGACTTGCCAGACACTCTGGTGAGTTTTAGATGTTAAAGAGTTTTAGAAAATTAAAAGAGCTAAATAACTCAAGATTTCCAAATAATACAGCTCACTTGCAGCAAAACAACTTTTTATTGCGAGTCGAGTTCTGTGAGTCAAAACTTAAAAAAACACCATGAAGGTTGGTTGGGACTTGAGACAAGACTGATAAAACGCTGATAGCTGATTGGTCCAAATTTCCTTGCACTCCTCCAGTGCTGCTAGCAGTGGTTGTCTACCACTCTACAAATAGTGGGCTTGTTTCCTATATGAAGTGAACCAGACCTGTCTCAAACGTAAAGTACCAAGTGGATTGAGCGGTCATCCTAGTGGTTGTACAAGCAAATATACTGTGATATGGTAGGTACCCAGCTAATGTCCACCTAATGCGGGAAATAGGATTTCACTTGAAACTCCAGCTAGATTTATTCGCTACGTCCAGAAATCTCTTGTGCGGAACATTATCTGTAGGCATTGAACACCATGACCAAACAATCATTCGAAACTGAGGGCTTTGAACTAATAAACCGTTTGCGTTATGACTCGTATAAAACAAGGCGAAGGACCAAACATTCGTGATAACCACTTCAGTGGATCCAAGTCGTGCGTTACACGAGTGAGCGAAACGAACGTTACAAAGATTGTTCTGAGTCACCAATAAAAAGAATAAAACAAAAAACCGTGCAATGGACGAGGGCGACGGGGCTCCGTTTGGTGTTTCCGGTAAGATGGTTTGAAAGGAAGCGATTAAAAATCGAAATTCCTGATAAAACCGAACGGTTTAATGAGCACAGTTGCGTGTAAGAAGACATCATTAGCCCATATGGCATGGAGGGGAGCCATGAAGATTCATTAGGCCCTACCACCTTCATGTTCTTCTTTAGCACTTTCTTCGATCCTTAGTCATTACCCTCCAGGGATGTGGAAGCAACACGATCGATTGAACGCGACAGCAAAGTATCATGATGCTTATTCGCGTTGAAGGTGATACAAAAAGACTTATTCAGGGTATATGCGAATACCGTGTTCTGACTAACTGTCATTAATACGATTAAAGAATTAAGCCATAAATTTATGATTTTTAGGTAATACATATCTACCGAATCAAATAAGCCAAAATGGGGTTTGTGATTTGATCATGTTCGAGTGGAGCTCAAAAGAACAATTGCTTCAAGGTGGCGCGGAGTGGGCATCATCCTCAGTTCTTATTTTGTTATTATTTCGGATCTACTCTCCGATTCTTCTTTCAGCGGTATATTTATCGTGTTTCCATACAACCAGAACCAACATTTTTTGTAGCCTGATAACGCCATAGTAGACAAAATTAAGACAAATATGACTCATAATGGAATAGGATAACAGTGGAGCGGCCTAAAATGTAGAGAGACGTATAGTAATCGAACATTAGTTGTATCAAAACTGTTGAGATTTCCTCGGGTGTCCCATTTAATTAAATAACCTCCATTTTGGGGTTAATATTAGGAAAATCTCTTCTCCTTTTGAACATTATGTTGACTACAAACAGTCACATGAAGAGCGGTAATTCGGAGCACTAGGACGACCACGAGAGTTCCTTGTTGAACAAGATTCGACACTAGTTCGATTATAATTCAACGTGACGCCGTTATTGACATGTGAAGGTCGGTAGGGACCCTCCAAGAAGCCAGTCGAAAAGGGCACCCCATTCAGAAGGAGAGTCCGATAGAATACTATACAACCGTCGAGCTTAGTCATCAGAAGTCATCAATCCTGACAGCAAACAAACAGAACCACTTGACATTGGGCGGCTCCAGGACGTGCGCCGGGAATGGAAGCGAAGGAAATCATCGCCGCCTGCGTGAACGTTGAAATGACGTGACCCCCAAGAATTGATCGCTAATAATTCTTTCCCAGGATTCCCGTCGTTGGTACCTCGACAAAAATAATGATCATTTCCTCCCTGAGCTCCTAACGATAAAGAAATGATAGTCCATTCATAGTTACCCTGGGCCTCTTCCGTCCGAGAGGATTTTTACTGTAAAAAAATCATGAGTCTTCATTAGAGTTGCGGCTTTGTCATTACGGTAATACATATAACATCTGTGTTATTTTATGAAATGATGGAGCATTGCCGGTTTCTCCATTGAAGTTGGCACGATCATTCTCGTGATCAACAAATAGCGTCCAAGGCGGGATTTTTCCCTTTTTCTTTTTTCCGTTCATCCCACGGGAACAATCACTGGATGTATTACCGTGGATGGGAGGCACTCATTCACCGCCCTCACAAATGAACGTAATGTCTCGGTCTCCCGTTTTGGAGACCTTTTTGTTCGCGTTAGATCGTCCCTAGGAGTTTGAGCTGTGATGACGGTGAACATTTTTGTGAATGAAGGGCTCAACACGTTAGGACGATGGTATATTAATCCTTCAAACTACTCAAGGTAAGATTCCGTTGACAGCCTGTAGTGAAATGCCGATTAGAGAAAACCTGGATTATACGACATACATAAAACGATACATGAACGCGCGATATGGCGCAAATGATACCAGTGTATTGATGGATATTTTCGTCTCACTACGAGAAGAAGTCCGGAACTGGGATATAGTAAAATATTAATCCGTTGAGATCGGCGACAGGTACCGCCCAGTAATAGCACCTCAAGAATTTTTCGCGAATAGGACCGTTATTTTGTCGTCGTATGCTCCACGGCAAAACAATGCTTTGATCAACTGACGAATCGTTGTGGTTGCCTTACGTAACGCCCTAAGTCGACAACAGATACGCCTTCAGGGAGCCAGATCAACGTTATTGATTTGGGAGCTCCTTCGGATCGGTTAGATAAAAGAGGCTTATCTCTTTGAAACCAGAGAACTGATGGCAACGTATTCACTGGGAGAGACGCGAAAAGTGGGAAAGGGGTAAAGGAAGAAGCGAGGTTTTGGGCAAGGTTGTACAGTACACATTAGGGAAGAGTGGGAGCAGAAATACGAAAGCCTATGGTGGGGGGGTATACAGTGTTTGAAAAGACAATAAGTAGGAAGAGAAGACGGTAGGCGAGGGAAGAGGCGAAGGGTGGGACTGAGACAAGGTGTTAAGACCCGGTTTGTTAATCGCATTAACCAATTATTGCCTAAGCAGCAGCGCCGCTTGCAGCCTCCCATCCACTTTCAAGATATGGAGCGTCGTTTCCCGAAAAGGCGATGGCATTGGGCTCATGGTAGGGAGTTGAAAACGAAGGGTAACATTGGAACGATGAGAGGAGGGGGTGGAGAAACGCGTCTCTCCTGCCGAAGGAAACCGGCAGAGGGTTAAAGGACTTGGGAGAACCTTCGCCTTCCAATATTGCCTTAAAACCTGAATTTATTTCCACTGTTTAATTATAAGGCATATTGAAAGCGAGGGTGTTTTTGCCAGACTCCGTTTGCTCCGTTTCTGCCCCTTATCGCTCTTTTCCTTGCTCACTAATTCAGCGGCTAACCGATATTATCATTTCGCCAACCTTGTAAACCCGTATTGATTGTCTTTTGGTTCGCTACTTCAGTAACATTTCTCGTAACTCCGTTCTCCCTCAGTACTCCTCGACTCCCTAATACCCCTTGAGCAATGAAATACGTATTGCGCAGCTTTGTAATTAAATCTCTCGTTCTCCCGAAGGGAGCAGCCGTTTTCAGATTAATTTTGTCTGAGGCGCGAAATTGCTGATAATCTCCCATTGAATGTGGAGCGTGTAGTATTCTATAAAAACAATCAATTTCGTATCATTCTCCAAAGTTTGATGGGATCCGTGCAACGACTCATTTCAAGTTTAGCGAAATTCAACGATGCCATCAGTTATAAATTCTCCCGTCATCATCGTCTAGAATTTATCGAGTTGATCACTCAAGTAATGGCGACGTCAAATCCATGGACCTCTGCCAAGGACACGTGATTGACGTGATTCCCCTTGCAGACACTGGCTGCCATCGTTTCAGATTAACCTATCGTTAATGAACGGAAAAAGATAAGCCATCTGATTGGATGTTAAGGTCGAATGAGCTAAGACCTTATGAGCCTCCACTCTTGTATTTCGGGAAGTCTGGGAGTTGTTCCTTGGCCAACCTTGACTTCTATCGAGCATCGTTAGTTCACGGGTAATGGTTCGTGAAACCTCGCATGCTAGAAAAACCGATTTTTGAGGTTGCTAACATCGATCCGTATCGCCTGGAAGAATAGTTCCACCGGTCACCAGTTTGATGGGCAGGTGAGAGCCCGGAGGCGTTCGATTTCGCTGTCATCTCCACCAAGATAGGTTTTTGATTGCCCGCTCCACTCCGTGTTTACGTACGAATATTGACGTATTAGCATACATGGATCGGGCTGACTGCTGTTACTCCAGCAACACCGCACCCCCTTAATTTCTGATGAAATATCCCTCGAAGCCACTTTGAACCCATTTGAAAAACGCTGCAAATGATTTCACAAGCGCATACATTTGATTGTAGGTGAGCCTCGCTCTTGTGGGAGACTGTGTTTCTGCGAGGTCCTCAAAAATACGTTACGGTAATAATAATTTGAAAAAGTGGACCAACTTCAAGATACTCTTCTGACCCACAGATACCCTCCATCGGTTGGCCGAAGGCCCATATTATTAGATAGCCACACGTCCAGGTCACCGAAAAATTTGGAAACTCATTTTTGAAACACAAATTTTCACTCATACTCTTTTGCATGGCACGGCAACTGAAAACTAATGACCGTCTAATCCAAAGTTTTTCGGATCATTTCCTATGACATTCGCTGTACGTACGGCAGAAGTACTTCGGATTTCGAATTAAGACACAACAGAACGGAGAGTTTGGAGAGGTTTTTTTTTTTCGATACGAATACAAGGAGGGTATTATACCAAGGATAATAATAGGCCAAGACTAGATCCACGCCTGATTTAACTAATCTATTTTAGTTAAGTATTAAATCGGAATACTCGGCAATGGAAATTTATTTTATAAGAGAAAAATGCCGGAGGAACCCTCTCAACGATTTCTGAAGCGAAGAAGTGAATTCAAGCATTGATGCAGATGAAAAAGTCGACATGAAAGACACGGGAAAGAAGAAAAATAATCGCTCCAGTGAGAACAGGATGGAACGGTTGAATAATTTATTTCAAACTATTCATCTCATCTGCTATGGAGTAAGAAAGACTTCAAGCTCACGATCAAGTGCACTTTTTCACAGAGATGATTACAAACTCATTAGGATTTTCCAAGTCTGAATCTGGTGGGACATTATTTAATAAAAATTGTATTCCGATGGTTTTTTGTCAGCATTGCCAGATGATTCCTCCATGACTCCTTCGTTTCCATTCATGTTGACGTGTACAGTTGAATATTGGTTGATAAAAAACCGTCATGTATTGCCATGAAATGTAGGTTTATTTCAATAATCAAATGGCACGGCCAATATCGGTTATTGGAAAGAGATGACAGTAATGTAGCCGTTAGCTATTGAATGGCATTTTTTTATTGTGATATAAATTGAAATGCGCTAGAATTATTATGATTACTTAGTTCATTTCATGTAAACTCTTCGGAAAATCACACTACAGGATGAAGTGCGTATTTAAACTCAGGGGAATTCATAACCAATATGAGCTCCATTTGAACGGTGAACAGAGAACAAGTATTATTATTCCCCTGAACCGAGCATAGCAATCTCTTTTATAGTGTGCTACAGCCCGCACCTCAAGCCGGCCGTGAATTATGAAGGACATTTCGGACCCCTAGTCAAACAAAGTGTGAGTAAGTCGTACATACATCGCTCGGACCTAAACATACATACTAAATAGTTAAAGACCTTGAAATTTCTGATATTTCCGCCTTTGTAATTAAATCGGGGTGCCCTTTCTCAGGCATTGTCTCGGACTCCGGAGAAACAATCCTCTCGGAGAAAAACTGAGTCACAATGGCCAAGTCTACAATGGCCCTAGCTTTTGTGTTTCAAGCTTTCAACATCCCTCCAAACATTCAACAAATACTGTAATCTTTTCGGACATAGTTACAATGGAATATGTTAATACGTAAAAACGGTAGTAATTAGGTTGTTAATGGGCGGTTGGGATGAAAGTCCAGCTTAGAAGCTGGTCGTACTTAGTAAGACAATGCAGCCTATGTCCCTTTTCGACGGTGTGGTTTGCAATGGCCAAGCAAGAGTTGTTCTTGTGGGGTCTGGCCTGGCTGGACGCGAAAGGTCGGCAAGGGTGGTTGGGAGAGGGGTACGCAAGGTGGTAAGGGGGTGGGGGTACTTTAACTGCCCGCCCATTGTAGTGGTGCCCTAGTGATGGTTCAATCTCCACCCTTAGAATAGAGCGCCTTCGCCCATTTTAACCCGTCGAGAGTGGCCAAACCTTGCCAAGATTTCTTTCATAAGGTGAGCTGCTCGGATTCATAGAAGCGGGAAGAGAATGAGTGACGACAGCGTTGGAACTATCTCATTCAACAATACACCCCATGTAGGCTGGTATCTCAGGAATGGTGTGCTCCCGCTCCCGGACGGAAATAAAATTTCATCAAGAGGACCAAACGACGTCCACTCCATTTTCCTCTAGGGAACGAAGGGATTTATACACGTTCAACAGACACAAACTACCATTGTTCTACTAGAATGATGTCACATCAGCTAAAGACACAAATGTAAAGTAAGAACGATAGAGCAAAATTAAAACTCAAAATCCTTGAAGATGCGCGAGTGGATCAGGATCAGAACCAGTAACTATTATGGACAAAATCACAAGGTTTCTTCTGCGTATTATTTTGGCCTGAACTGAAATGAGATTCAATAACTTATTTCGACTCACTAAGTGTATTTTCACTCACAAAAATACAAACTATGACCATCGCGTGATTTTTCGTATTATCATCCTTCCGATAAGAGCTCTTCATGGCACACACAACTTTGATGAAGGGATTCCACAAGTGTAGCTCATTTCACCGGGGACAACAATATTTATCGCTGGGTTGCTCAACGGACCGGGCTGCTCACTGCTCAAGCACTCTAATGTAACAGATAAATCTCATTGACACCGTCGAAGCGAGAGTTTCTTCCCTTTTGTGTGGCCTAAAGGAGGAGGGAGTGGCGGGGAGAAGAAGAGAAAAGAGCATTGTTATCAATAGATACGTAAATGTTGTTGCTTCGGTGTTGAAAGGTAGTTTTTGTCGTCGTTGCCAGGGCGTTCTTCCTTTATACCTGGGATGTGAATACGTGAAGTGGTTACAGTTCCGCCCCAAACTACCCTTATTTAGAACGACCCGCTGTTCCGGAGATAAAACTGATTTCCGTTCTTCTCTTATTAAAATATTAAGCTCTCGGAGATGTGGTTATGTTCAAGAGAGGAAGAAGGTCCGCCGAGCAAGCCCAACTCTTCCACCAGGCTTTTGAGGATTCAAATTACATTCGCATTTGACTACGTGCATGGATTAAGGTTCGGGCATGGGGGATTATTATGGCAACGGCTCGTGTTGTCCGTTCCTTAGAATTACAAAAAAGAAAAAAAAAAAGAAAAACAAGAAAACAGGGGAAAATTCCTCGGCTCCCGCACTCCTCTGATCCAGAAAGAACAAATAATCGCAAAAAGGAACTGATGTCTTATTAAAATGTAAAAGGAGGCGAACAGTACGAACTGGAACCATCCTACCCAACACTTTTCTTCTCCGTCGTTAGCAATTTAGGGAAAAAGAAAAAAGTAAACATCGTTTGTATTTGCTAATCTTGACGGGAAGCACAACCGAGGGCAAAGAATACAATGAGATTATTTTATTAAATGATGTAAAGGTAGCTTGGAAGGGACTTGGGGCTACCCTTAGATGTGTGTTTGTACTGTGGGTTTTCATTAACTCATACGTTGCTTGAGATAATAAACCCCTTCGCAAAACACATACTCAGCTTTTTTCCTTTTTCTCGACTTGATTAACATGGATTCCTCGAAGACCTACGTGAAAAAGTCTGATGATTCCCTTTGGTGAATCAGTATTTCATTATAAAAACAAACAGAGCTTTCACATTCCCCGTCGTCGTAACACCCTATGGCAACCGACTGTGAATTCGCTTCTCCCAAGATGACGACGTGTGCCTTTTCATACAATTTTGTTCATCTCTCTTCCGTGAAAATTTATTTATCGGTCGAAGAAGTGTTTATTTTGTTCAAATGGGGGAATTTTTAATAATTATCCTTTGTGATCGCATTTGAGGATATTTGAGGCTAATTTATGTGCTCGTCGTTTTCTCAACACAAACGTCTTCACTGCAGGGCATGCAATTGGTGAGCTCATCGGGGTCATGGCCATCTATATGAGCGATGGGAATTGCTGATAACGATGAAGTGCCAGTCATTTAACTCCGCTCCTTTTGTCTTCTAACCCCAACACCATGCTGTACAAATATGACCGACTACTAAAATGTGGGCACGTTGGAATTTCATCCAACTTAAATTTACCGGAAACCCTGAATCAAAACAATCCAACCAATACAATATTATACCTTTTTTTAAAGAATGAAATAGCGTGAGGAGTGAATCTATTAGTCGTGGAGTTCTCATCGTAGTTCCAAGAAAGCCTTTCTTGAAACGTTAATAGACCGGCTTTCCTGTTAGTTCATTGGCACGCTCTATTTTACTGGCGTTATGACTCCCCATTTTTCGACCCGATGCTATTTACGTCAAAAATGATCGGAGGAGGCCCCGGGCAGCCGCTCATCCCCTCTTCTTGTTTTTTGGCTTCAAGAATACGGGTTAAAAGTTCACATTAGTCTTGGAATCTATTCAAATATCACGGCCGATTAATTTTATTCGGCCTCTATTTCGACGAATGTCAGAGGGCTATCTCATTTCAAACGAAAATCCAAATTGAATTCAGCTCGAAAATAACTCGAGAAAGAGCCGTTGAAATCAAACCTCGTTGGCATTCATTTTCCAGCGAGAAATGAACGTGGATCTGTCCTCCACCCAGAGTTCTACTAAATTACAAATAATATAATTGGTGACTATTGCCAAAGCACGGGTTCAGTGTCGTGCACTTTTAAGGCCTCCTCGACGCAGTCAAAATCCACCAAAGCTATGAGAACATCTATTTATCATGAGAAAGAAAAGGACATAACTCGCATATAAATCATTATGAATTGCGAGGGATATCGAACTTTGTGAGTTCTAAATTTGTTTATGACGTTCAATGCATTGATTTAACACAAAACTTTCAGATTACCTTATGGTTTCACGATCATGTAAAACCAATCAGTCATCCAAGGAGACTAATGAAATTAAAAAAAAAAAAATTTGGTTTTGACGGGCTTATTAGTTTTGAGCTTCCTTATCATGGTACATAAAACTGCGATTTTCACAATTTCGTGATGGATAATCGAATCCAATGTCGTTTGGAATTGTGTGTTCTTCATTAGAGTTACATTCAACATTGTATTGAAGACCTTCTTTCGAGAAGAAAATCATTTTCGTGACCATTGTGCGTGTGAGAACGAGCATTCGATCGGGCGGGGGCGACTTCTTCCGATGGCGATTAGACATTCGAAACAGGTAGAAGGGGAGCATGTTTCATTGTTCCCCGCTTGATGCACGACGATGCACAATTGAATAAGAGAAAGGAAGTGAGTAACAATAATATTTAAGAGGCATTATCGGGATCAATGGGCCGCGGAAGGTTCTGGGGGCTCCAGCCGACGCGGCTAACGGTGAGAAGGCACACCTAGGTCGAAAGGTTCGACAGATGAAACTACTGCACCTGTCCGGGTGATCACACAGCCGAAGGCAGTAAATAATTCAATATTAACACATATATTATAATCGTTGACACATCCCACGATGTCTCCCAGGTAGTCAATGCGTTTGGATCCGAAGAAACATGGGGTGGCAAGGCGGTGAACGAACACGGGAAAAAATTCTGAAGGGAACAATCGATTTCCACCCCATCCCATTTCTTCCAGAAATTTATTTGTCAACTTTCATTCTTTATTGAAATTCAATGCATAGGCTCATAAATATTTCAATATTTTTACACGCTCTATGAGTAGGGTTGGGCTAAGGTGAGGCGTACAATGTACATGTATTATGTATGCGTAGACCATTCTTTCTTGAGGGTGTATCCGTCTTGTCAGTTATTCACGATAAAAAGTGAGCACTCGCACTTCAATGACTCCTCTGCCTCTCAAGACATTCAAGTCCATTCACATGAAAACGGTTGAAATTGAGAGAGGGAGAAAGCCGCGTTTCGATTTCGGAGCGTCACTCGGAGATGCACGGAGTTGCCACATCACTAAAATAGGTTGACGGCCAATTTTTTTGAATTAGGATTTCATTAAGGGTGAGTGTGAATTCTAGCGAAACAGGCGATGGGTATGACTATCTGATTATTGATGACTGATGACTCTCTCTCTCCCTCTCTTTTCGTGGTACCATCAAAATCAACGCGTCCATACGTGTTCTAGAACCAAACGTTACTCGAGAAAGTCATTCCGAATCTTGTTCCCATCAACCATGAAGTCGGACTCGGTAAAGGGAAAAGAGGTGAACACCAGCGGTATGAAGATGCAAAGCGCGAGGGTTTTCGTGGTCTTGGGAATCACGGACCTTGTTGGTAGATAAGCTTAGGCCGAGAGCATAAGGGGAGTGAGAGAGGAGTCCAGAGAGAGAAAGAGGCTTCACAAGTAATATATAAATATAAGGCAAGTGGAAGAGCTGTATTTGCATGGGAGTCGCGTACAACTGGAGGGCCCGGTCACAAATAAATAACCCCGAATCTGTCCGTTTGGTTATCTGGTCGAAACGATCTAGCGAGTGGATTGTTTTACAGAGACGGACCAAATAGGGATAAATAACTATTCCTACGTGCTCTGAGCTGTAGCAGATAACCTCTGTGAGTTGACTTATTATTATTATTACAAGTTGTCTTTTGTCCCTTAGAGCACGTAACAGTAGGGGTTCACACGCTACCCCTTCTCCCTGAACCCTGTACCCAGCCGTAAAAAAGTTGTAAAGACGAATTTCATAGAATCCGCTGGCCTCCTTCCTGTTTTCATAAAGGGTAATAAAGGTAAGAAAAGTATAAAGCATTTTATGCCACAATAAATACGACATAGTATCAACTTGGTCATTGTGTGTCTATTTGGTTCTTTTTTTTTTATAGATCGGAAAAGTTTAATGGGGTCGTAATGTGTTGTGAGGTGGTCGTGGAGAGTTGAACAGAGGGCCGCTATTCAGTCGGGGGTAAGTACGCGGCTAGAAAAACTACGACACTAGACGTTTCTTCAGCCCTGCGACCCTTCTCATGTTGCAAAAAGGGGCGGGTGACCTGCTGCACAACCTCGAACCCTCATTCATGGGATACGGTGTATTACGCCCTTGTGGGAAGGCGCGAGAGCTTTTAATGCTGAAAGTACGAAATAACACGGTAAAACTAGAGGGGAAACGAATTATAATGTTATGCGCACAATATTTGGTTTGATACGGAGTTAAAACCCAACTTCAAGCATATTTGTAATAATGCTAATCCCATAATTTTTAAAATTAAAAAAAAAAAAACCAAAAAAAAAAACACTACTTTAATATTTGACATAGTTTATTGAACGGAAAAGAACAACGAGCGTAGTTACTGGAGAGTCGCCGAGTAGGTATGCCCCCAATCAAAGGTATACTCCCATAAATCCATCGATCCACCAAATCATCCAATCATCGTTTATCAGTTGCAAAATATACTGGGTTTTTCTCACATAAATTACCAGTCAGCCAAACTAAACCGTCATTAAAGATTTTTCTTCTCAAACTTATTATGCACTAAATCACCGGATAGTAGTGATTGGGCCTTAGAAATAATCCTAATAGATGAAAGCAGGTCTCATAAACTTTTGAGCCATCTCAAAATAATTAACGAAAAATTGAGTTTTCATCAGCGCGCCAGAGGATTGTAGGGAATCTTTTGATAAGGAATTCAAAGGATCAGAAACTCAACACCCACCATTTCATGCGCACCCTCATTCTCTCAAAGCAGAGGGGAAAATGGCCCTAAAGGTGGAAAATATCGACGGCCACCTAAACGTCACAAGTGTTGAGAATCTTTTGAGACTCACCCTCCCCCCACGGCACTTCCTTGCCGCAGCCACTTCTCATCTCGCCGTTGCTCATTAAGAGAAAAATACTGAGGCACACTACCCTCCTTCGCCTCCCGCTCTTTTTCTTTTACAAACATCACTCATTACACGATAGCCAAACATTAAAAAGCACTACCTCTGATCTTTACCAGCGGATTACGGAGGTGGGAGCTCAAGGAAAAAGGGCCGTCTGAACGTCGAGGGCAGGGAGGGGGTAAATGTGTGCGAACCGAGGGTGGGAGAAGACTGCATGTTCCTTCTTTGACCACGCGAAAAAAACTTTCTTTCCGATTATTACTAAAGGGAAGATTTCTAATTATCTTTATTCTTCAAACACACGCCTAAGAGGAGGTAAGAACGAGGGGATTTCCACTTTAAAGCGCTCATCCCGTTAAAAGAAATTTGCTCTATTTGCAATACTGATAAGGTGGAGCAGTGCGGAAACACTCAACTCAGGTCGGACTGCTTATGTAAGCTCGCCTCACACTATACTACGTGGCGATTTGATATTTCACTTCCACAATGAGGCGGCCAAACCGACTCAAATCGATTTCAGTTAGATATTTGCAGTAATAAACATTATTAGCTGGAGTAGAACACGCAATGGCTATCATTTCCTTCTGGTAGGCAAGATTTTTTGGTTGGAAAGAGGTGAATGTACTATCTCAGATCCTTCTCAGGTCATTCATTCCGTGCGGCTCCTTAGAGGAACTATAAATACGTACATCCTGCGAGGTCAATGGAAAAAATTTTTAGGAAAAAGGGATTATTGCGTCTTCGAGAGCCAAAATGACTAGGCCAGGTATAAAAATGATGAAAGTTGTATTCTTCTTTGCCAACCTCAGCGAGGTCCGAAAAAACTTATTTTGACTGGCTCATCCGAAGGGGACACCTCCGTCGCCGATGTACACAATGATGATAAAGAGACCGACGATCCCCTCGCGACCACCGAAAAAAATACTTCAAGCGCAGAATCTTACAACCAACATCTGAGTCCAGTCTACCGCCCTCGAACACTAAACTAGTAAGGACGTGACGTTATAATAATAATAATCTGCGAGGTGGGAAAAGAAAAAAAGAGAAAAAAAAGGTTATTGTCGGGTTTTCCGCTCATTATTATAGTAGCGCGGCTGTTGATAGCAAATGTCCGTTTGCGTCCAGAGATCCTAAAGGGTTCTTGAATGAGACTCCATGAAACATAGTTAAAAAATATAGGTAAATAAAAAAAAAAAAAAAAATACATGTGAAAGCACTGATTTTATTGCCATGGAGCGTTGGAAACACAACCCAGTAAATTACTAATACTGATCGCCCATACAAAAAATAAATAAATAAATTTAATTTAATTTAATTGATTTAAAAAAATTGACTGATTGATGGTGGAACAGTGAGTGAGCATGAAACTATCCATGTTTATTGCCCAAGTTGTTAAAATTTGTCAGTAACGTTATTTCATAGCTTAGCACTTACTCCTGGAAATTGTATTTTGGGGTGGGGGGGGGGGGGGGGCTACAGGTTTTTCTTGAAGTAATGTTGTGGCGTATGATGGGGTACAATGAGGGCCACATAAATATTGTATATATTAGAATGGAGGGAGGAGAATAGATGGAAGAGAAGACGACGTTAGTGTGCAAGAGAGGGGGGGGGGGAGACTTGCAAATTTAATTAAACAGTTACGAAGAGGCGTGGAAGGGTGGATGGGGGCAGGGGGGCTATCTTTCGGGCCCAACCCTTTCCAAGCTAACGCTCTTTAAACCGTTTGATTTATTTTTATCGCCCGACTTTTAGTTGTCATTAAGGGTTTTTTGCCCCCTCCGCCGAACGTCCCCTGCCGAAAACTGGTGTCTCTACTTTGCATTACTTCGCTTTTTCCCTCCTTCGGGGCGTAAGTACTGATTATTTTCTATACACTTGTGTTTTTCCAGAGCCTATCTTCGGTTGGAGTTTTCCTTCCCCTTTGAAAGCGGCCTGCGGCAGGAGACCCCCCCCCCCCATGGTATCTTTCCTACTTTGCCCATCCTATAGCAGATCCAACCCCCTCTTTCAGGCCCAGCGTAAATTTATGGCCAACCACCCCTCATACCTTCCTTTCCCGCTTCCGTCATCAAATATTATCTTGCTCGAAACTTTAATCACACAACCTTGGGATAAAAATGGAGTTGTCACTTTTATCAAAGAAAATTCTACCCTTGAAGCCGTACTGGATCGTGCAGAACCTTGTGCTTGTAATTTTTGAAAAAAAAAGAAAAAAAACCTAAAACAATTTTGTTGTTTATGGGAGCACTAAAAGTCGCTACCACAGTCAAACGCCATCCATTACCCAACGCCTCCTAGTGATCTACCGATGTTGAAATGATCAATCACAACATATATTATGGTCAAAAAACTGGTCATGCATGTCGGGGAGGCCACTGGTGTAAAAATGTGGCAGTTTCCAGTGGTCAGTTGTTATCAATTCTGTTTCACAGTTCGTCCTGAAGCGCCTGAATTACTTTCAACAAATTTAAACTTAGTGACTCATTTTTATTAAAACAAATTAATTTGATCTTGCTTTACTGTTGAAGCTCAGGTAATCATAACACCATATATTGAGTGCCAGCGTCTAGTTTCCCTCTCTTTTCTACTGACAAGTCTGATTTTGAGGTCTGAGGTTTCTCACGATTCTGGGTCATCATTCAATGATTAATGATGGCAGAATGAGATCAATCATTGCGATTTTCTCAAAAAATGTATTTTGTGTTTCTAGATGTTTCGATTTAGGACCAGGCATTTCCATACGGCACTCACACGGTTTAGCAATAGGAATTGTACTAACAATCGTTTCGGTCAGACATTATAAATTCAGTCTGATCGCTTAAAACAAAAGCTGGGTATCCGTATATTGAATATTGAGTTTTCATGTTAGCTTTTAGGAGAAAAACGATTTCGTTTCAAAAAAATGTTTTTTTTTTGAAAATTGGTTTTTGGGATTTATGGGGTTTCAGTGGTGTTTCAGTTACGCTGGATTTTGGGTGCTGCTATAAGTCAGCAGGGCCCCAAACCCGTTTGTCGAGCACCGCAAGTAAGTTGACCAAGAGCTCTCGTTCATCCTTAAAAATTGGAAGGCACTCTGAATTCCTCAAAAATACACTTTACCACAAGAGGGATATCTACGTTGAATACGGGCAGGTTGACGTGATACGGAGTAGATGTCCATCGAGAATATTTAAGTTGGTCGCACTCACAGACCAGGACTACGTGATAAATTCAAGGCAAACTAGATTGCCAGGAAAAAAAAACTTACTCATAAAATAGGTACAGAGGTTGACTTTAAGTATACCGAGTACACGGCAACCAACCATATTTAGATCATTAATTGCTTACAGGCGGTGAACTTTGACGGGTTAACCCTCCTTTTCATGTGTTTCCTGCTCTCTCCGGTTCAGGGGAAGCCTACGCTGCCGCGAGAGTTTAATTTTATCGCTAATGCGTCATCATAATCAATTTCCCATCGGTATCACATGACAACGTTTCTAGTCATAATTCAGAAAACCGGAGCCCATATCCTGCCGACAATAGTAGCCCGCTGACCTCACTCGCCGGAGCTGAAGCTTCCTGTAATTTGTTATCAAACAGAAACACTTTCCATCCACTCCTATCGTGGATTCTTCGGTGTCCGATCACTATTAAATATTCAAAGAGGGTCTTGCACTAATTCGGTCCATTTACTACCGGTTAATCAGCTGCTTTATGAATATTGATGCGAAGATAATTTGAACTCTAATAAAAGTACAGCCTTCAAAATGCCGACTGGCTTAGTGCGTCTGCTGTGGAAGAAAATTCCCCACGCAATTACCGACTGGTGATTGGATCAGAGTATAATAGGTTTCACCATCGAAACTTGAAACTTGTCATTAGCTGTTTCGTTCGCTCGTGGAAATTCGACTGGTTAACGGATCATGACTAGGGTCTAATTTTCCAATGGGTGGGAATCAGCGCTAACTCTAGACCTTGAGCACTACTTTCAGGTGGGCCTGTTCCATCAATTACATCTCATGAACCAGGGATCCATTTGCTCCCAATGAATTTGCCCTTTGCCTATGGAAATTAGTTGAAATGAGTCAACATATTCTCACATTTTTCACACAAACGCAATAATGTCTAGTATTCTTCATGGCTGAAACCATCGAAGTCAAAAAACAAAAACAATTTATTTAAAAAGTTATACCTAAATTAGAGAGTCCATGATTGAATGCAACATTTATCTGGTTACAGCAGTTGAATAGAAGGCAATGAGAACACTCACAGTGGGTGCTCTTGAGATCCCAAGATATGATACAGAAGCTTCAACACATGCTCGAAAATATAACCTACCCTTGAGATACGGGGAGTACGCCCGGGCAACCGAGGGAACTTCCCAACTTCCCATCATTCAGGAAAACTAATTGAATCCATATTTTTTAGAAAGGAGATTCCCCATCCCACTCCCAAGTTCACATTGGATATTTTATAGAAGGAAGAAGAGATGAGATATACGAAACTTTTTAATAAATGCTAAAGAACAAAGTTGTCCCTCCGTGGCATTTTCCGCACGCATGGAACCACTCCCACCCCAGAACAGCTACCACCTTTATCTTAGTATCCCCCTCCAGCCATCCACCGTTTGGAATTTTCGAATAATGTAGAGTTATTAAAGTTTGAGTCTTCGCTAAGTTCGAGGTAAGAAGTCCCTCTGCCCTCTACTGTTACGCTAAATGCCAATTAAACGCAGCCTCGGCAGTTTTTGTCGTTTCCTCCCCCACTTTTGACTACTTTTTTTTCGGGAACTCATATCTACGTACTTCTAAGGGTTCAAGCGGTGCCGAACCACTTTGCTAACATATAGCGAGCAACCGAGCCTACCAAAACTCAGGTAGGGTGACACAATAAAAGTTCTCATTCTTTTTCAACCCTACTAAAACAATCCTAATGAGCAAATTTATGTATCTCCAATTTATGAATTAATGTCAAATAAGATGTAATTACCGTGTAAGGAACTTGTCAGTGAGGTCCTCATCAATGGATGGGCCTTATTGTGATGGTAGACTATTTGAGGTACCGTGACGTCCGTTTTCGTCCGTCAAGCAGATTTCGTGGTAGCTAAAAATGATTAGTTCCCTTGTTGTATTAATTTATTTAAGAAGACATACTATGGAGTTAATCGTCAGACTACTGAAATCGTCAGTGTTGAACTTTCTCACCAATAATTGGCAAAATATTACGAATCGAGTCACTACAAGGAAAAGTAAGCAATATAACAAAAGAATTCCAAGGGTTGATTTCAACCCCCTCTCACACGTTTCTCAAAAACTCATTTTTGGTAAACGACCAGTTAATCCTCGGACCACGCTCATGTGTTCCCCTCCCTAAACGCCCTTTTACGCTATTCGTTTCCACAAAATGGACTTTCGAAGTTGAAGCAAGGTAGGTCGTTAGTTGAAACGCATATTCTGTCAGGAATCAGACAGAGACGAGGTCATGATAATGATAGAAATCAAAGAAGAGAAACGACACTACAGGTATTTTCAAAATTTTATGAAAATTTTAGGGAATATGTAAAGATGAACACCCCTTTAAATTATAAATTTAAAATGGCAGTTTAATGTCAAGTAAACTTGACGAAGAGGGGCTTTTGATAAAAAAAAAAGGATTCCTCAAAGCAAAACCTAATTTGTCGAGGAGTTAAAAATCGTCTGATCTAACCCCTGTTATGGAGCCCGCATGGAAGAGCAACCAAAATACGTAAGTTGACGCAACGAAATATACATTACTCCACTGAGCCTACGTTTAAACGTCGTTTTGTATCGGGAAAAAACGATGAACTATCTTTGACGATTTGACGTCCATAAAATGTCCATTTCCTGTTCAACATTGATCCGTGGCTTTCTTTTCACATCGAAGTATACCCCATTGTGATGAGTGTTTGCCATTTTGGCTTCGCGTTGCTATGAACACCTTGCAGCCGAGTACCTATAGAACGCATAAAAGGGTTAATTATCGCTTTTTATACATTAAGTGATCACCAGAGTTATCTTTCAATGCTCGATTGTCAAGTTAGATACCATTCTTCGCGGTATGTGATGCGTTTTAGGCGGCAGATTGAAATGGTTTTGCGTATTTCTCTTCCCATGCGAAGTAGAGCTGCGTTCTATGTTAAATTTACGGCCAATGTAAACTGAGTTGGGCTTGAATTTGAAATGTGTCTCTTCCTTGAGAAGACGAGAATAAATGTTTATTGATTTGATTTTTTTTTTTTTAAATGGTCAAGCGGTGTTATCAATGCGGTGAACAATAATAATAATTTGCCTCTGGGCTCACTATGGCGTTATCTAATTTTTATTCTAATTCATGCTAGTTTACATTAATGAAGCTGTACACAGCTTGATGATAAACACGGGAGTTACATAAGCTTAAAAACAGCGAGTTACGAGTATAAGAATTTGGATATCCGGACCATAAGACATCTGGATTCCCAACAATCCCAGTCACGCTCTTTTTTCATGAATCAGAACTGCATTCACACACACATCGGTTAAATACTTCTAGATAGAGCCCGGAGGTTTCGGAAGCCCGAAAGGAAGATTCGCGAGCCTGTTGTGAACGACAGGTAGGTGTAACGGTGGGGTGGAGAGGGGGTGCAAAATCCTCAGAAGGCGAAAGAAGTGTAATTGGAGCGGTGGGATGCTATGTGAATAATGCAACTTGAAAGAAGCCGGCTTCGGTCTTCAGACTCGGCGAGCTCCACTTTTATGAGGCCGAAACAATAAATAATTCTCGGGCGCTAGGCTCTCGAAAAGGGAATAAATAACCATTGGGAATATCGTCTATATTGACTCAAGGAACTGAAAGTGATCGTTTTTGAGATATTTCGCGCGTATATGATCTGTGTCGTTTTCCCGTACACTTACTGATGGACGCAGACCGTTTTACTCAATTTTGTTGATTACTCAATTTTTTGCAGTACTGGAGCCTTTTGGGACCTGAAAACCAAAACCCCCAGAATAGTTTTCGCCAATAAAATCACCTGTGCCTGTTGTCGTAGGCCAGTGACATGTGGTATAGGTCCCAAATAGGTAAACGACATGTCATTTAGGCCTTTTGGTCCCAAAATGGTTTAATTATACAGCCACGGTAGCCTTGAATTTGTTTGTTCTTTTAGAATTTTGATTTTTATGTAGTTATTTCTTTAATACTCGTAGCATCTCAAGAAACGGTTCTGTCGATCTTACAGTTCTTGTTATGTGAAAAAGTTTGTATGGAAATCCTATCGGCGAGACAGTGTTCAGGTTATGGAATGGCAATAATTTGCAGATGACGGATTATGACAACATTCCAGTTTTTCAGGAGCAAAAGCTCGCCTAAACGTGATCGGACCTAGAGGGTAGATATTCTACTCAGCTCCAAAGGCCATGTCCGATCACGGATTGGGTCAGACTAGAGGTTCCCACTGCTGTTCACTCATAACCCGTCATGGCTGCGCTTTAGAATGAGCCATAAATAGAGAGCTTATATCGACTGAATCGTACGAGTATAAGGTGGATGAAGAAAGTAGTCAATAGGACGAATATATCGTAGGTTGAAGAATGATCTGAACCAACAAAGGTGTTCACGTCTCAATAACGTAAATCCCCCAGAGCTGAAAAGGCTGGATAAGTGATACGAGCCTTTCAGGGCCGCTGCCTTTCAAAGTTCAATCCTCCACTCCGGCAAATCCTCCCGGCTTTCAGCGATCTCTTCGCTCTGAGGAACCGTCCGGGTAAGGAATCACGGCAAAGGAGCACAAGGGGAGACAATTAGGGAACATCTTCGGTGAGTATAAACCAGCGGATATTGGCTGATAAAAAAAGCGGGCCATGAAACGTATCAACAGGTACTCGTCCTCCCCAGTTCACGATATTTTCCCTTCATCCTGTTGGCATTCGTACCCCCTTCCCTCGCCTCAGACTCCCCCTCAGGGTTTCCCCCTATCGGAAAACCATTAGATCACCCTACTTTTTTTTATCAACAGACAGCTGTTCACCAGGAAAATAGCATGTTTTTTCCTTCTGTCATCTTGAATTCAAATCCAATTCACCCTCTTCTCGCAAAGCGCTTCCTCAATCAGCCTTTTTTTCCTTTTCCACCTCGGTTTGGATTTACATTCAACCACTGCAATTCTATTGGTTCACCCATGCCATTTAATCATCTGTGTTTACATGTCACGCCTTCAAAATCTCTGCCTCTCCAACTTCATTCCCCCAACCCTCGTTGTTTGACTGCGAAATCAAATTGACCGAATCAAGTGGGGAAATCAGACGTCGTGCGGTTATTTTTGGAAATGTCGGCCTACACATTCAAACGGCCCAAATATTCATCGAAGAGGTGGAAGAAAGAAAATGTGACGTCAGCTGTTGTACCACCGCTCAGGACACGACGCCTTTCAATTTTACTCGACGAATAGAAACTGTGGGAAAAGCGTCAAGCTGTCGGTATCAATGGATGTGGAAGTGGGATTCGTGAGGCTTTGGAGGGGAGGTCTACACGATGGAGTTGACATTTAATCATAGATTGGAAGTCTGAAGGTAAAACAATCTCAAAGGGTGGGTGGGGGAAGAGCACGAGTAAAGTTTGTTTCAATTATTACAAACCAACTCGTGCAAAAGCATTGATTATACGTTGTGTCCGAATATCATCTAATATTTACGTGTCAAGCTACCCAAAACATGTGAAACCGCCCCCTGCCATCATCACCCTTCACTCCCTCATTTGGATAACGACACAATTCACACGTCACCGTACAATGGGAAAATTGGACACACTCGCTCACGTCATTTTTATGATACCAACTCCGAATGAAATCCACGTGAAAATACTCATATCAAGCCACTTTTACAGTAGCTACATAATTAAAGTACTTAATTCTTTAAAACTGCAAATTGTTGCGTGTCAAAACCAAAATTAGTTTGATGATCTTGACTGAACAACACGGCAACTTCAATTTAGACTCGAATATCAGTGAGTCTGTACATTCTATGACAATATATCACGATTTTTTCAAACTACATAAGAACATTCGCAGAATAATTAAGGTGAAAAAGCCCTCACGATTACGTCTACGTTGAGATAGGAAAAGCTGAACTCAATCTCAACTATTTGTACTAAATTAGAACGAGGAGGTATTTTACCCTCTAAAGATCCCAGCTAATGAAATATCAGCTAAGTGAACGGAGTTCACTCTTGATGCGAAAAATTATACGTTTTAGAGAAAAATTATTAAGATCAAAGGCGATTTTGATTTATTACTATAATTTAAATATTAATCCCTTAACGACCAAACGTTTTTCTCTTTAATTTTCGTTTCCATTGCGTTTTGAGATTTGTGCAGGTATAAAAAACTGTCCGTTTTCCTTCCGATCCAGAAAATCATTTTAAAAATGTTCGAAAACAAAGAACTTTTGCACCGATCCCAACCCATTTTCAACCCAAGTTTTCAATGAACGCAATTTTCTTTAACGATTTTGTAATTGAGAGGAGAGATGAGTGCGCGGGGAAAAGGAGGTATTAGGCATTTTCCGATTCCACGTGGGTAGAGATCAGGTACGTCGTGTCTCTTGTGAAAAACGTTTATCATATCAACTCTTTGATAGCCAAAAAGCTTTAGATTTCACACTTAAGAGACGTGACCGATAGAATTGAGTTTTCTGCTCTCAAAATACAAAATACGAAATCCCGTCAGAGGCAATTTTCTCAGTAATGCGACAAAATTAAATAATCTCGAGGAAGTCAACAACCTATCTACTATTCTCTAAAATTATTAAATGTAAGCACGTAAATGACTGAATTAGGACGCCCTATTTTGTTGCTGCTTTTGCATAACAATTGTTATTTTCATTTGGATTGCAAACTTTACTTCGTTCCAACGCATACACCTTGTCGTTGAGGTATCAAAAACGCCATAAGGGGATTTTTTTTAAAATCTTTACTTTAGTTTTGTAATTTGAGGTCGTTGCCTTCTTGCTAATGCTGCAACGTGCGGAGATTTCCGTAGATCGCAACCGTGAATTTATTTACGATTAGACTGTCTCAAATAAAAGTCTCGAAAAGGTGACATTTGTTCAGAGAAACGATGTCTTCGCCAGTTCACCATTCGAGGTACATGTGCTGCATATCGCGACATTAACGAGACGGTCGCTTCCCCGGGCTTGGCGATAAAAGGGGGGGGGGGTGTAAATTCTTGCTACATTAAGCAATTGCGCGTTGACGATTATTTATCAGGTGAAGTTCCACTTCATTACAATAATTAGCGCCTTTGAAATGCGAGTATGACCTGGAGGACGGAGATAGGGAAGAAGGTGTGGGAATGAACAAGAGTGGTGGGGGGTTATGTTAAGGTGAACTTCGTATTAAAATGTGGTTCAGATAGCCGTTGGCCACGGAGCTAACTTACTCTGATAGGACTCGGAGCTGAGGGCTTGGCGTTGGGACATGCTATCTTAACTGAAAACGGAGATAGGGAGACCGAAATTTCTTCCCGAGTTCGGGATTCGAGGCAGGAACGCCCCTTTTGCCGGTTTATCTTTGATAGCTCGTGCTGGGCTCGGACGCAGACCAATGACTGTGGAATCGCTACGTTAAACAATGGAGAAATTATGACGCATTATCGCTCTCTATCTTGACGGTTGTTCATTTCAGCTACCGCGCGGCGTATGAGGAGCCCCCCCCCCCCCATATCACATCTGATTAACATAATTGCTACCGACGGCCAACTGGGATTATTTGCTTTTGTCAGAGCTAAGTTGAATACGAATCTATAAATGCCAACCACCTGCCAGTTCCTCGATCAGTTTAAATTTCGTTTTAAATTTCTCCACCCCGTTTGACCACCATGAGTGTAAGACCAATCTGAGCCCATGTAAAAAAAAAAAAAAAAAAAAAAAAAAAAAAACTTTGTGTTGTTGATTTAAAAGAAGCACACCTCATTAAGGCAATTTATTTGGAAAACTATGTCTACATGCCTACTAGAGCCCCCCTGTTACAAGTGCCCTCCTTGTAAAGGTGAAAACATCATATTCCACAGGTATCTCACGCTGTTCTACGAGTTTCGGATACCTCCGAGTATCTCGCCCAGAGCTAAGCTCTGATCAATATTCAGAGTGCTCAGGCACTAAAATGTGCAGCCAATCGTGCTAATTAAGTGAGCGTAGTTGTTGAAATTAAGGACGTAAGTTGCGAGAGCTTGGAGAACGGAATGTCGATAACCGACGGATATATTATACGTATATACAGTCATGAGGAATCTGGCTGGAAGCCAATACAGAGTGTTGGGTGGTTTTGAAAAATGAGAAAAGCAATAACTTTGGACAGGAGCGGAATATCATCGTTTGCGAGTTTTCAGCTGTCATAAACCGCCGCCCCTCAATATGGGATACTGAAAAATGCGGGATCATTTAAAACTTTATACGACACTCTCCCCTACGGTAAGATGTCTTACTGTCGTGCCCTCGAAGTGAGTCGGCAATCGGGAGTATCGATCATGTCGTATTAAAGGGGACAGACAGGGGTTATTTCTGTCGTGCCTAGGTAGTACATATACATACACATATATCCCCACATGACTCTTGAGCCCCTCCTCGAACATCAGTCAAGATTTTACATTCTTTCGTATTCCCACTCACTTTATCACGACGGCAAAAGGGGGGACGACGCGTTCTTTTGTCTGATATTGCGACATGATAAATATAAATCGCTCAAATTCGGGCGACTATCACGTTTGGTGTCCATAGTCGTCTGTTGGTTACATTGGATATTGCTAGAGCCCGTATCTGCTGGTTGGATGGTGAGAGTTGCAATTTCGCCAACATATCGATTAAACAAGTTGCTTTCGAAAACTGCGATGATTTCTTTTTCTTTTTTTTCTACAGAAAGGTGAAATTAGTTACGTGTATGAGCGATAGATCAACTCGTGGCTCCATGACTTGTTGACATAAGAAAGCGTTTTGTGAGACGGAAAACGGAATGAAATTTGCCGGGCGAGCGTGAAATAGGAGATGGCAGGTGGTCACAATGAGGTCACATGGTTCGGTGAGACGGTTTTGATTTAATTGCATAAGCGAACTGATTATATGGGAGTCGAGTGTGTGTCGGACATGGGAACAGCATCTGCCTTGACTGAAGGCATCCTATTTGCCTCGGGTCCCTCTTCAAGACGGTCATTTCACGCCGTCATTTTCATAACTGAGGAGCGACTTCCCGTTTTGGACACTTCTTCTATAAGGTTGTCTTACGTATAAAGCCCAAGGAAGCGTTACTGCGTCTTGAACCAAACCCCTTGTCAATATAATTTTTTGTGTGTGTCGCCCTCTCCTTCATTACCAAACAATGGTAACCAGGATAATTTGTGGGCTTTTCTAATTGTTGTACAGGGAGTCGGTTGAACCGACACCAACGTCCCTTCCCTGAGGAATGAAAAAAAAAAAAAAAAAGTTGTTGGACAATTGATCCTTGCACCTTATGGTATGATTGCACACACAGATTATTATTTCTGTTGCATCTACAATAAATAATAAAATATACCGCCGACCGATGATGCGGGAGATCTTGATTTCTTAGGTTTCAATCAATAATAACTGTCTTATTGACTCGTGAAAAAATAACCATAACCTAAAAACGGCGTAGAAAAAAAAAAAAAAAATTGGGATCTGTTTTATTGGATTTATCGTTCTAGATTTAGTCGAATGATACCTCTCACGCCTAGATCACCAAAAAGCTCGAAAATAACACATTTTGACCCCTACCTCCCACATTTTGTCCGATCGAGCTGACAAATTTCATAGACCAAATAGAGCCGGGTCAGGGACCCGAGTTTTAGATTTTCAGAAAATTTTCTGCTACCAGAAACGGCGTAGACGGACATTTTTTTTTTTTTATCTGGACACTTTAAAACGCACAGAATAATTTTTGGGACAAATCGAAGTGCTTGACTTTATGTATGAAAACATAGGTTGATTATTCAATGAATAACCAACCAAAAGCAAAATATCTGCCAAATCTGAAATTTGGTTCAAGGAGCTCTTTTCAACTATTGTTGGTCCTCAAAACTGTTGAGCCCGATAATCCAATTCGGAGAGGTCTCGGGAATACATGGGTTTTTGAAACACGATTTCGGGATTTTTCGGATACCTAGGCGTGTGTGTGTCAATTGCCTATAAATGTTGGACGCTAAATCGATTGGAATAATTATAAGACACTCTTAACTAACAGTTTACCTCATACTGTTACTCCAAGGAATAACCAACCATCGTGCAAGAATTCGCAGCGTTTTTCAAATCGATACACGAGTGTATTATTCAAAAAAGAACAATGAACCAAAAGTAGCCAATCTATTCCACCTTCACTCGTGAATCGGGAAAAACCCCTTTCAAAGCGTTTGGGCAGCTATTGTCTACATGGTCGACATCGGAAATATCTTTTGCAACCGTCGACGGATGTTCATTTGTTTGAGAAACGTTGACAATCACAATGCTGAGGTTTCAAAATGAGACGATAAATAACATTACGTAACTGTTTGTGAAATCGCTCGACTGAATCTTATACCGTCCACAATTACAGATTGCGGAGCAAATGAAAACGTACCCTCTATATCGGTTTATAAGGTGAAACCCATTCCAAAATAATGAGTGTGGTTACGTGCATCGTCCGCGTAGGTAGAACTTATATGAGGTTCAAGACTTCGTTACTGGAGAAATTAGGCTACTTTAGCTCTCACCCGGCATTACAAGTGTTGGTGCCGGGAGAACTGGTCAACTAAAATAATCGCATACTCAAGACTATAATGTAATACCTTGAAAAACAATGTAGGAATGAGTCTTGACATGAAAAAAATTTAGACTAGGCGAGGGGCCGTGTACTAGAGGGCCACCATTTTGAAACACTCACTCTCAAACTTGCTACACATTTTACTAGCAAACGCGCCCCTCAACCCCTTTCGCCCCTTCTAAGACATACGTGACCTACGCCACTTTTCGCTCGCACCATGTTAACGTACGCTACAAGGTATGAATATTTTGGAAAGAAGGAATCGATTTAAAAAAAAAATATTTAACTAAGCACCCAAATTATTAATGGTTGCATATGTGCTCTTCATTCATCTAGGCAATATCAATCACATATTCAGAGTTATAAGGGGCACCATTTCATTATTCATTCAGGATTGGTTAGAGCTTCGTAACACTTCTGTACGTGCCTTATAAAATCCCAGTTATGAGCTAACTGCTAGGTAAAGTTACCTGGTACATGGAGGGGAGGTTAAGGCGCGAACTGCTAGGTAGAGGCTGTACATTGGTGTTGTTTCTTTTTTGGTTTAGTTTAATAAGTTTTACTTTCTCGGGATGATCGCCGAATTTGATTATACTTCCGACAAAGAATTAATTGCTGAATTTTTGTCAAGGGGAGGGATTTTTTTAGTTTTGCAAAAGCCTGCCAATTAGGTAGTTCTGTATTATCACATCCATTCAAAATGACTACGGTGTCCACTTGCATGCGTTTTAGGACGTCTAAAAAAATGACCGTGACAAACCGTTTTCTGACGACAGATATACTTTCCCATTACATAATTTCTGCTCACACTGCCACTTATAGGCGTCAAGAGACGAAATCGACATCACAGCTGTGAACCCGAAGAAATGATAGTATTGCACTACGTGATAATTGATAACCTACGTCTTCGGCGGTGATGACAATGCCCTTTTACACATTCTCCTAATTGGTCGGCGGAGGTGATAATCATCCATTTTCAGGACCAGGGTCACTAACCGGGTGCCAAAGCTCTTAGTGATCTGTCCGTGCTGCCCATGTGTCAGTTGTTGGTGGGTAAAGCCGACTCCCGCGATACCTAGCTGTTAGAGCTAACTGCTAGGTACATAACTGTTTCTTGAACTAGCGATTTGATAATGTAGCCTTCAGGCTCAAGTCTCAAATAATTTTGAAGGGGAATAAACTCACTCATTCTGTATAATTTTACAAACCTGCAGTGCCACAGGTACGGCACATGGGATCCACCCTTGATCCTTAATTTTTCCGGACCTGTGATCGAGTTCGAGACAAACAGTTCTTGGGAGGGTGGTGTTATGTGTGTGAAATATCGTGAACGATAAAACGCCTGAAGGCTCGAACTAAAGAGAACGAAAACCGCTATTGTGGTCGAGTGA
The DNA here is from genome assembly GCA_019603395.1 of Cyrtorhinus lividipennis. Classification (NCBI taxonomy): domain Eukaryota; kingdom Metazoa; phylum Arthropoda; class Insecta; order Hemiptera; family Miridae; genus Cyrtorhinus; species Cyrtorhinus lividipennis. Next base: position 17,562,205 of record CM034007.1, on the reverse strand, counting down.
ATTTTTTCTTCTAACAATGGAATTGGAACTACCGGCAGGGGTCAATGTTTCTTGAACGATAATTTGGCGGAATCGACGATATTTTACGTTTTGAAAAGAATGACTCTTCGGTGGGACGCGTTCGTGATTGCGAGGGGGTGACGGTCGGTCGGTCGGGAGAAGGTCCGTTGGTTCTGAAGTGGACGCTCCGTGGTTAAGTAGTTTGCTCAGCTCAGGGGGAAAACGCGATACCCGAAATTTGCCGACGATTCCAATTTTCCCCACAAACTAATATGCATGTCATATTTTTCGTGAGTAACTGGAACCCCGGGGGAAACTCCATTTTTATGGAACAATGCAGTTGATTTATTGACCGATTTATTTTCAACATGAAAGGAAAGATACTCCAGTCTTCTCATCCTTACCCCTGGCTACCTACGTGTGAACACCACATGCAGATCTTGCATATACAAGAGTGATACTAAAAAAACAAAATACATAAAGTGAAGAGAAATCGACAATCACCTCGGTCATTTCCGAGTAGATGATCAGTCATATTAGTAGATTGCTAGCCTTTTCAAGAGTATCGGAGATTGTTATGGGTACATCAAAGTGCTTCTTAAATTCACTAAACAAAGATGTTGTCTGAAATTCAATTACTCAGGCAATCATCGCACCACTAGTGCCATCTTCGGGCTCAAATGAACTAATGGAGTGACCATACATTAAGCGTAGCAAATTTATTCTTAGATTTGAAACAAAAATCCAAAGAATTATGCTTGTCCTCAAATCTTTTTTTGATGGATGAGTCCTCGACTGCACTTGAAAATCGATAAATCTCAATCATCTGGGTATATTTTATTCAGACAGATTCCTTTATTCAAGGGTATGTTTTTGAAAAATTGATTGAAGGTTTTGAATACTTTGATAATAGCTACGTGAAACCACAATCTATTGGAATATACGATGCTTCTCGAGTGAATATTCTCACTCAATGAACACCATCATCATATAAGTGCTACGGAAAAAATCACGAATCAGTAGCAATATCGCCTGACGAGAAAACGCAAATGATGACGACGCTAAGACTCCACTAAGCTTTGCTTATCTGTCCCAGAAAACTTGGTCTTCACTTATGTGCGATCTGCTTTTCATTTAACTTCTATAATCCTCCGTCAACCCCCCTCTGTCCAACCTAACTCCCTCAGTTTCAGTAATCATATAAGGCGTATTAACGCATTATCCGTTTTATCGTAAGAACTCTCGGCTTACTTCTGAGCAGCTGCACGCTCGACGATATACGAATTTCCGTCATCATGAGGAAAGCGTTCAAACCAATTAGACGCTTCTACACAGAGAGTTCTAACAACCAATTATCGCCCGAGTGGTAGGGAGGGCTTCTGCAAGGAACTGTCCATCCGGAACTAGTAGGAATTGGCTACGCCACCGAGGTTCGCCCTTGAGTTAATTCCCTGTTTCACAAATAAAAAGGAACGGATCATCGTCAGTCAGAAATGACTAGAACGACCACAGGGACCATGATTGGAAGAGTACTAGGCTTGTGAACAATATAATGCGATGGATCACTGACAAGGACCAAAAATTTCGACAAACAACTCACCAAAGGTAAATTTTAAGGGATCCTTAAAATCCTGATTATAGCTCAGTCTCGAAGCTGTTTTTCATCCAAAAACGTCGGATCCAAACTCGGAATATATTTTCCGCCAGCTATCTTCATCCGATTGATTTCAATAATTACCAAAGCTTCATCAGATTTATTAAATTTATTGGTTATTCAGAACTAACATTTCTTTATTTTGGGAGGCACTCGTTCCTGACGGAACAATTAAGAGATTTATTCATTCATTTTCTTCATTTTCGAAGGTGTTTCGTAGTAACTCTCGGTTGAAAATGAGTGGAAGATTGTCGAGAAATTATCACGAAAAAGTTTCGTCAGGAGATCCTTTTAAAAAACTGTACCTGGCAATTTGTTAGTCCAGTCTCTTCTCTCAACATCTTATATTCTGCGAAAAGGCCGCAGAGTGCACAAAGAGACCACAGAACAGCGCAGTCCCTACTCATATATTCCATGTCTTTCGAAAAAGGTTGGCGGTAAAAGAATAAAATGGGCCCACGATTTAAGTTCAGATCACTTGGCACATTCAAGTTGACGCGACTAGGACTGAAAAACAATCGGAAACTTTCCACTCCGACTTCTAATAAATTCACCAAGACACTTACACTCACGAATGTGAAATGCCTTGGCGCTGGGACGAGCTGAATAATTTTCCATCCCCGACCGAAAAAGGCGCAGGTGATGGAGCAAAGGTTTTCATCGGTCCCAAATGAATACGATGTAACCGAAGAAGAATGTCGTAGCTAGTGAAATATTCACGTCACTACGGTCGACTTGCCTGATACCGCATTACCGAGACTTTTGTCAACCCCCTAACGGGTTCTTCCATATTTTCTATTGTGCGGGTTTGGCGACCCGTTTGATTTCACCGTTCCGCCGTCTATTTCACGTAATGTATTTTGCAAGGTTTCGGCCTCATTACCGCCACCGTCATCAACTTATCACGGTATCTTCCTTTTGTCCTGTTCCCGTCCTTGTTTTCCTTTTTTTTTTAAACATTTTTCTCTCTTTAATGTCGTCTTTCTCTTTCACTTCCTCCACTCCTCAGTGGTTTTTTCCTCGCCTTCTCCTAATGTAAGTTGCTATCTGCCTGCCCTTTGCGCGTATAATTATGATTATTCTTGAACCGATCTTTTCGATGAGCTATCTCTACGAGGGAAGACGAGCAGGGTTCACTAACCGTAACCATAGGTAGTAATTATAACTGTCTCGCAATATCATTTGATGTGAATCATTTGAGGCTTACTCCCACATCCTGCGCTAGGAATACTTTTACGGGCTTCACATTCAACTGAACCAGGAAATCTTTTCACATTAGTAAGAACCGGAAAAATTTTGCGATTCTATATCAGGTGCAGTCACTCTATATGACGACTACAAAGATACTCGTTCATTGTATTTTTGAGTCAAGCATAGTTGATGGTCGGCCGTTCATTTGTACAAAGAGTATCATAATTACCTACATCTGGCAAGGAAGTTCAACCAAGTTTGTTTTTTATGATTTTGTTTCATCTCCATTTCCATAAATGATTCATCAACGGGATCAGTCAGGCCTGCGAACTCGCCTCAAGGGCCTAAAGCGAGGGGCAGCTGCCTCGAACTTTCAACTGAACCCACACCAAGCCCCTCGAAAGGCCTTATTTCCTTTTGTTTAATTAATGATTCTCAATAAATGTAAACAACAGTCGTTCTCTTGTACGATCGAACTTCCCAGTGTTCCTTTGATCTCGGAGAAATCCACCCACCCCGCTTTTCCGCCAGCACTTCCTACCTAACATTTCTGCGGTATTGGCGTTATTCCATCCTGCCCCTCACTGCTTCCCTCAGTCACACCCATTCGCATAAACGGGAGACACCCCCCCCCCTCTCCCCCCAATAACCCCTCATTTCACATAACTCGCATACTATGCGTTACGATGTCTGACGTTGGCCTTGATTCTTGTTTCAATATCCCTCAAATACTGAACGTTTCCTCTTTCTTTCTTTATTTATTAAAAACGCCAACAGAAAAAGTAGAAACGGCACAAAAGGGAAAACGCTGCGGGAAACACAACGCCCCTCTTTTCTAACGATATGCACGTCCCTGAATATTTCATTCGACTCTTACATTAATCCTTGTTTTCATATCAACTTCTCTCAATCGGGAGAGATCTCTTAGTCCCTTTTGAATTCGGAAGTGACGTGAATGCATGGTGAAGGTATTATATTTTAAAGATGTGGGGAATATTATATGAAGAAGGAGAGAGGGTTTAACAGTGAATTAGTAAAGGGTGGAAATTAAAAAGAGCATCCATCAATAACGAAGTTTCTATGTCGTAGCATGATTTACGGGACAAATTTTCTAACTTATCTTCTCTTCAATGATATAAACTCTCGGGTCCGAAATGTTACAATAGACCAGAGGTTCATCAGAACTCGATGTCTAAATCATGAACACTGATAACACTCCCCAATCGGGATATCATTCTCATGTTGATCTTGATCGTAAGGAAAATTCTATCTTTTAGGTCACCTCAGTTAGGCGGCAATAAATTATAAATTCCCGGCAACCGCTTCGGGCCTCATCAAAATCAATTCAGAAATCAGATTTCATGGAAAACGGTACATCACTCGCCTACCTTTTGAATATTTACACTATTTATTCGCGTTGCTGATCCATCTTTCCCTCTGTACGGCCGTTGGGTTGGCAAAAAGTCAATTAGGGGCCAATGTAGTGGGGTAGGTGAGATTTTAGATGATCAATATCGCTTTATAGCCCAAACAGCGGCAACACATTTAAACAAGCGACATAACGTAAAAGTGTTGAGCATTCACGGGATTCCGACCTGCAAAAGGGATATGTACTTATTCGTTATATAATAGACGTGGAAAATCATACCGGACAAATTATTGAAGGGGTTACATGTTCGTCTGGGCAATCTAACTGCTTTGTTTTTTCTTAGAAAGTATATAAATTAGATGAGAAAAAATAGGAATTGAAATTTTTTTGAGTTCTTTGAATATATCAATAAATACATAGTTACAATAAACAATTTCAATAAATCCTATATCGGGAACCTCTACCGTAACGAACTCTGAAAACCCAATTTTCGAAAAGTACGGTGTATATTGGAGACCTAGCTAGGTAATGCCGAACAGCCCAAACAATACCTCAGTACCTCAGGAAAACTCGCAGGTACCATATCAGTGCTTTATTCGCTTGATTCTTGGAAATGTTCAGGTTAGCTCGGCCGGCTCTGTGTTCGTATGAAGGATGAGTTTGGTGTGGAAACATCTCCTATCTGGGTGAACGTAACGATATAAAGGAAGTCGAAGTGGTGTTGTGAGAAGCTATTGCCGGGGAAGCTCTCTGAGTTACAGTAATTTAGAAGCATGGTTGAAACATTGGCCGAAAACTGCGAAAGATGTTATATGTACTGGGTGTAAATGTATATACACTTATAAAAGTGGCCTCTCCTTCTGTGCGATGAGATTTATAGGGCACTTAAGTGGACAGTGGTCTCTAGCCATTAATGGGAATAGATTTCTGCCTCTTGCGTCCTCTCGGATCTCCTTTATCCGTCGGTGCTTCACGAGACTGCAGAGGCCTTTTGGAGAGAACCTCGAAGAAACTCATACATCGAAAACAATATCTTGGAAGAGGGTCCTCTTACGCCAATAAGACTCAAATCGTACAAATTAAACAATTCAGGGTCGGCCTTTATTGTTCAACTTTTACAACTTCCACATTTACTCAAAACATTCTGGACCTCAAAGTGAACTGGTTTCCGTTTGTATAGGCTCCTCGATTCTCTAATTTTTGTTGCCATTAGCTTGTTACCGGAACAGAAGCACCGTCGAAAAGAGCATGCGTTGTTAGATTCTTGAGCGATAACGTGGAGGAGTAATTTACATACTCCCAGTATATTAATCCTATGCCAACTCACCTCGAATAATACGTTTCGTCATCATGCCTAATAAACCGTAATCGCTTAACCATTTTATATTCAGCATAATTTTGTACGCCGAATATTACTGGTAATAAATTATAGGTGATACTTGAAACCGTCGATTCAGGTTCAATGACTTCGAGTGGGTAATTATTCGTGAATAAGAATAAGGAGAGGGACTACTGCGAATGCGGGGTAATTAGTCAAAAAGCCAACTCATAATCTTTGAAGCGTTGATGTTGAACTATTGATGGCTTTTAGAATAAGTATTGTGGTTTTTTTAACGATACCGTCAAGGTAATCAATGTGTTGTAGGTTATGTAGAGATCGAACAGTCGACTATAAAATTCACCAATTTTCACAAATGAAGGAGGAGCTTAGATTTCGGTCTGTAATTATTAATGGCATCTCTTGTATTTGTACTTATATTGAAATAGTTAGGCCTACCTCCAGTGGGTAGCAGTCGGCCCGGGGCCCATCTTAAACGATTCAGTGTCCAAAATTGAATGGAAAATGATACCACACATTCACGCCTAGTACACAAAAAATCCTGAGTAGGATTGAGTTTCAAATAGCATATTTTCACCCATACCCTCCCCAAATTCGTGCTGATTGGGCAAAAGTGATTTGAGGGCCAACTGAACCGGACGGACATTTGGGTTTTGGTTGGTTATTCCTTCATTATTCAACCTATGTTTTCATGCAGAATGCCAATGTCCTCGGTTCAGTCCTATATTTTCTGTGCGTTTCAAAGTGTGTAGACTAATATATAGACAAAATAAGCAAATGTCCGTCTGCTATATGCCATACGCCGTCCACTCTGATATTGATAGTGGAAACCATTTCTAAAAATCCGAAATTTTGGTTGGGGGGTCGTTTTTGTCTCTAGTTGGTCCTCCGAACTTTTCAGCCCGATCGGATCAAATTTGGGGGTGTAGGGGTCAACATTTTTATTTCGAAAAATCGTGTGGGGTAGTATTTTCGACTAAGTTTTGGACGCTGAATCCAATGAGATGGGTCTCAAAACGATTGGTGCTCACCGGAAGAGGTTATGGGTTATCTATCAACCTTTTTCGAATGTGTGTTTTCGATATTTCTGGTACCTAGGAGAGTGGGATGTAATTTTCCACTGAATTTTGGACGCTGGATCGATTGGAATCTGTCTCCATGCTCCTGGTCCGAGCAATAACCAACCCTTGTGAAGGAATTCACAGCGTTCCGGAGCGTTTTTGGTCTAGAGATCTTGAAAAGCAAACTGTCAAATTTGAGGGCCGACTGGAGAGGTTGACCTCTGGTATGAAAACAATATTTTATTATTCAATGATAAACCATGAACGGGATTCCACTAGTTTCATGGACTACCAACACTCTCCGAAGGAATTTCAATAAAATCAGTCGGGCTGAAGATGGAGATGTGTGGCAGAAAAGGTGAATCACGCGCACGCTCCTTCTCGTGGTGATGAGGACCGTGGACAGAAAAAAAATCTCACGGTCTTCAAGTAATTTGGATCATTACTCGGTCAAAGTGACTCGAACAGACATAATAACCACACATATCCAGGCGTCGGAATTTACAGAAAACGACCGATAATCATATTCCAGAGACGATAAACGGCCTCCGATCGGGGCGAGACTGGAATATGATGCACATATCATAAATATAATTTGTGTTTGATTATGTGCGCTTGGAAGAGTAATCAACTCCGGGTAAGATAAGTTTATAATATCGGCGTATCCGGCGGAGGAGGATCCAATGTGGAATAATTACCCGGGATCCCTTGCGTGCAGCGTAGCGACAATACACGGAGATTAGATCTACACGCCTCGTGGTTTTGGCTCCCCCATCCTTGCTATTGTTTTTCTTATAATTTGATATGTTCACTCTGCGGTACATTGACACTTCGGGTAACTTTTCAAGCCTCCTCTCCACCTTTTGATACGCCTTCGTCGCGCCGGTAATGCTTTGACGTTGAAAATGATACCTTCTCAAGCGAACTGTCGTAAAAGAGAGAAATTATGACTTCATAACTTTTCAGGTTTGTTTGACACTTTCGACGTGCGGCTAAAGAAGAAATTGTAGGACTATGAAGGAATATTATTATTCTCATCAAATTGTACTAAGACTAAGTTTTCTTCCAAATCTATTCACCTGTGTGTCCCTCATCGTCCCTTCCCACTACGTTTACAATACTTTGTAATAAAATTATTTAATGAAGTAAAGGTAACTAAGTAAAATTGAATTAAATTAAAACAAAATTACCGCTTAGGACCAGCTACCGGCCTTAGGGGTAGGTTCGGATTGGCCTAGGAGACTTCCAGGTCAACACTATTTTGGCCCCATAATTGAACTGAGAGGCCCTGATTGACCCCATGACGTCCACCCAACAGTAAAATCAGTGTTGCATAACGCGCTTCCTTCCACGACCGACAGTAACGCGGCTGAGTGATGCCATACTACTCCAGACACTCATGTTATTCTCGAATTCAATTGTGCGGGCACCTACCATTTTTATTTCTACGACATTCGTGAGCTCAGGGAGTAAATTGACGGGAGGATGATTTGTGCCCATTGTACCACGACTGGAACGGTCACTGCCATCTCAGAGACACGTAAGCTCTGGTCCGTACCATTCAACCAACCGGAAGATCATCAATGATGAACTGTCTTGTACCATAGACATGAGCATTTTTCTCCCTTCATGGTGGAAACGGACAAACTCAGAATTTATCCCTAAACAATAATTTGGATTTAGGAAAAACTACTTGATTGTTAACGTCACAGATTCACAAATCTCATTAAAAATCTCATTAACCCTCCGACAGGCGCAATATGATTTGTAGCTTGGTTGGGTGCAATTCATCTGTGAGATCAAGTACACCAACTTGCATTCAATTTCTTTGTAATAAGGAAACAATATTTTTGAGCCACTGAAATTTAGAAAACATGTATTAAAACATGTTATTTTACAATAGAAATAAATTTTATAAATATAAAACATTTTTGTTCAATTAAAATTGCGACTGAATGAAAGCTTTAGTTTTTTTCATTAAATATCCACTATAACTAGATCGATAGCCTGTTAGGTATATTGATATTTTCAATAATTATGGATTAAAATTAGTACTTATAGCACAAGAATATTTGATAGCTCAAAGAAAAGTTGGAAAGTAAACACAAAATAAAAATGTAAATGTATAAAAGTTAAAAAAATATATATATATTATAATAAACAACATTATTGTGTAATAAAAATAACCTCCCATAAAATGCTAAAGCTATCCGTTGAAAAAAATTAGGATATCACTTGTACTATTTGGAATCGATTTCAGCTTTTCAAAAATCTTTCTGGAAACAATATTCGCATCTCACATATTAGTTCAAGATAAATGGTTTTTAACGTTCAATAATTAAGTCTATAATTCATAATAAGTAACATTAAATGATAATATAAAAATTAGTCCATATAAATTTGCGAAAAAATGAAATTAATTAACTGACGTGATCAGGCGCAATTAATCTCACAGATTCAAACGTCTCTGGTGGCATCGGAGAACGTCCTGGATCTAAAATGGTGGTAGGGCTGGTGACCATGTGATTTTTTGAATGACCCATTGAGTAATCATCAATGAAGTCCCATCAAATTAGAGTTAATTGCGGGACAATAACCGAGTCAGTAGTCACATAAATGACATATTAAACGCTGAAAACCAGTCTAGTTTATACCAGCCATAGTTTACTTTTTAATGTAAACGTAATGCGAACACGAATTCGTAAATGCATGATTATGCTCACATCTTCACTCATCCGTAGCCAACCAATCACTTCAACCATCGAAGGCCAGAATGAAGCAGCCCCTCTAAATCGCGTTTTACTGTAGGGAGAGGGTGAGTGTATACACAAAAAGCACAAAAGTCCAGGTTTCATAACAACGGCCCCATATTAGCAATCAGCGCGCTCATCTGACCCATGCCCTCGTTCTGTTAACTGTAAACGATTAAATTTCCCTATAAAACCTTTTCAGGGGCAATTTAAGCGGGATATAAAGTGAGGTCGTAAATTTCTTCAGAAGTAATAAAACGAGTTCGGTTCAGTGAGTGATTTTTTTTTTTTTTCATTTTCTCCAGGAAAGTTTGTACGCCAGGTGATGTTCAGCGAGTGAGGAAAGCTCAGTGATGAAAAAGGCCTATAGTATTCAAAGGTTTGATAACTATAGTCGGACCTCAAAATCTTGAGAACTGAGATCAAATCTAGATTTCATCATGATTCGTGGAACCAATACCATTCAAGAACCGAACTCTCACATTCAATTAGGATGAGGATAAGGAACTTCCATCGGAGTCCATCCACCATGTTGTGATAATACGCACAGATGGAAAATCTATCGCCCACGACTGACTAAATCCATCAGATTGATATGAAAATAACGAAATGATAATGCAGGGGAAACCTCAATTCTGGGATACGCTCGTAAAAGAACCAACGTGTTACGTTTTGACCGCATCAAGGTTTTTATTTAATTTTTGCGCCCAAATTTTGCGATGTTGAGAGAGAAATGGGAAGTATAGCAACCTTCCATTGTAACATTTGTATCACGCTTCTTCACCATCGTGGAATCTACCGAATACTTGGATGCTGGTACTCAAGCAGCGGAAAAATACGCCTTCGCATTATCCGCATCACAAAAGCTTATAACAAAGCCATCACGTATTGCTCCTTCCCCGAGGTTCATAGAGAAGTTATAGGTTATTGTACAAACCTCAAAAACTAATCGACTCGGTTCCACTAACATTTGTTCTTCCTTCTAACGTTATTATTGACAGCATTTTTCCTTGTTAGAAATAGCAACAGGGGGTAAATTTACTTTTCTTGACTTCAACTGTACAACGCCCACTTTTGACGTCATTTGGCATAACGCTTTGCGAAACAGTTGAAGACGCTTTGCTGTACATAAAACCAAATTTATGACCAACTAGGAATAAGGAGCCCATTATACGGTAATAAATAATTATACTGCGTGTCCAGAAGAGGGGGATATCCTTCGGCTCGAATACTTATCAACTAGCTGATCTCGACCGGACGGTTTTCCGACCGAAATCGATGAATAAAATGGAACGTAAACGACAGTTGCAGCAAGTTCCGAGCAGATGCGGGCCACACGGGACCAGTCAACCTTGAAAACAATGCAATGCCTTGGACGATTTAATAGTTTTTTGGGTAATTATGGGATGTGGTGCGATGAGATACTGATCGAACTCGAGGTTAAATGAAATATTCCGAACATCGTTGTGGAGGTTCTCGAACGAACTGCTGACTTGAATTAGGTTTATTTAAGAATGGTCAGTGTAAAAGTCCATCAACATCGACTTTTCACGATCCTCCGCCAAATGCTTAGGTGGACAAAATATTGTTTCACCCTCGTTTTCCATAGTTCCACCTGCGTGTTGCTAAAATGAGAAGTATGCGAGTTACCTGGTAGTTAGATATATCACGTCTCTATGGCTCTCAACGTACTTGTGCCTCGAAATGACAGCGTTGCAATTTTTCATCCTTGTAGAGAGTGTGGATGGAGGTTATCACGCTGTAATTCGTATAATTTGCAATCGACCCATGGTGGTTGAAATGGTGAAGGGTGGGGGTGGAGTCGACATGAACAAAACGCCTCTATCACTGGAAGTTTTAAATTAAAGTAGAATTTAACGTACAGGGGTGGGGGTGGAGGGCTCCTTTGATTTATTTTGGCCTCCTGCCGTGAGAAGTGACAATCCTTGAGCAACCTGCATACAGCACCACCGAAAAAAGAGAAAAAATCTAATTCCCTCATCTTACACAGTGATCAATGCTTTTAATGGGACATATCACGCTACTTTATTTAGGGGTCGTTCATCATCCTCGCTATTAAAACAAAAAACGTTCTCATTCCCGTTAGGAGCCATGATCCATTTTTCGGCGTTCTCCAAGTCGATGACAATTAGTAGTCTGTGATAAAACCTCGCCGGAGAAAGAGGGGATGTAATTGCCCAAGTTGGATTGAGGACAGAACGAGATTTTCACGAAATTTCCATTGAAACTCTATTCTGCCCCTGATGCTTTCTCATTTTATTTTGACTCGGGGATGAATTTATCATGCAACGAGGCATATAATTCAATCACTCTCATTAATACGAGTATTACAAGAGATCGCAGATTTACAATCATGCGCGTACGCACGAGTAATATGTAGGGTGTGAATAATTTGAATTTAAATTGGAATAAGTGGAAAACGATAGAGTGAAAATTCGACAGTGTGCTCTAAATTTTACCAATATGAGGTAATTCAGCCAAACACATGCATATTGAATATTTCGATACACGTTAATCTGTTCCAATGTTAAATGGGTTGCTCTGAAGCAGCTAAAACTAGCGAGGGAGCTTCACGCATTGCCATTAGACCGGGCTCGCGTTCGAAAGCCATTTGACGCAGTGACTGCACCTTCTGATAATTATTCGGGGCTATAAATTTCAATGCGCAATTAAGGTTTAATACTATAATGCTTAAAAGGGAAGTTAGCACCTCGAGCCCCTAATAAATACCATAGGAGACATTCTTCACCCCTTCGCTCTGTCGGCCTTATGGCCTGTCTGCAAGATGTTTCATCAACTCGGAGGCCCGGTGAGGGGTGAAATCAAGAGTTTGAAATACTTAGGACTTATTGACACTGATTCGGGGAAATGTCTATACTGGGGTCCCACAAGGAGAACTAAAATGTTACGGAAAATTTAAATAAAACCGTCATTTTTGGTTTTACCATACAAATTAAATTACTTATTCAATCTTCAATTTTCCATGTAAGGATCTCAGAAATGAATCATTATTGTGTTTCAACACTGATCAGCAACACTGATTATTAAATGAAGGGGGAAAATAAAGACAATTATGGAGATGATGGGCTTAAAACATGTTTAGTAATCTTTGAACACTCATTTCCAGTCGTATGTTTGCGCTCCCCTTCCCTCCTCGCCTTCCAACAATGAAAAAAAAAATAAAATAAAATAATTGACGAAAATGAAGGACAACTCGGAATTTTAGTTTTTACATTCCATTACCCGTGATTGGATACCCATAAATGGTTTCGATCTTTTTAGCTGAGGATGGATGATGGTTTGATTCGAAAAAGAAACGCTCCCTATTGGAATTGAACCCTCAAAAAATGATTAACTCCAGTTATGAACCAGTCAGTCAACCATCAGTCAACATCAACTTACACCTACTTATATGAATGGAACATGTCCGAGGACGGCTCATCCTTGGAATATTCATGCAAGTTACAACATTACCCACGCACGTTGAGAGGGAGGGTGTACTTTTTCTCATAACAGGCTTATATGTTTTCATTTTGAATTCCGTTCAGAAGAAAAGTGTGAACGACATGGTGGAGCGAGAAGCGACGATACTTTTGTCAGGCTTAATAAATTCGTGAGCTCTACGGAAAAACATTTTACCTCAGATATTTATTTGAGGGGGGATTACGTTGTTTTCAGCAAAAGGGTGGGGAAAGAGAAAGAGAGAAAAAAAAGAGAATATTTATGCATTTTATTTTGGGTAAATGGCAGCGAAGGGCGTCTTCCACTTTTTAAAACGAGATACTGCCGGATAAATTCACGCATGTAAGAGGGCTAACGTGTTGATGTTGGTGGAGGTTGGAACGGGGGAAGTGTTTAACTCGAACGGATAAGTGTGAAGCGAAACAGCGCTGAGGCAGGGCAGACGGGACACCCCCATGGGGAAAGAATCCTCAGCCGGTGTAGCGATCTGTTTTCGAAGCTCAAAATTACACTCCCGGGCTTGTTCCTTTTTGACGAAACAACCTATTTCTTCCATTATAGTTCGAAATCTTATTGAAAATCGACAGTTGTAATCTTTCATTATATCCTTTTTCAGAAATTAACCAGTGGCACATTCACCTGAATGACTTGAATAGCTACAATAAAAATGGAAAAGAGGTAAGAAAATGTGGATGGGTAAGGTACTCCAGAGTTGATACCCACTTCTCCGAAAGGGGAGAGAATGCGATGAGACAAGAGGAGAAGGTTCAATCCACTCATGAATGTAAATCGTTAGCCCTTTCTCCATCGGGGGCGATCTCTTCAACGTTATCAAAAGAAGAGGGAGGAGAAAAGGAGACCCAGGGTTACGATCGGGAACCCAGGTTTATTCCACTCCACTAAACGTTCACTGATTTACACTTCGAATGATTAAAAGCGAGCTCTTCAGATTGAGTAAGACTCCTTGAGCCTCCCTAATACAGTCTGTCTGTGAGCCTCATCAGCCAATTTGAATTCGATCGAAATTTGGAATTCGAATAATAAGTAAAGAGCCGCAGAGCCAATTCGTGGAAATTACGGATTTGCTCTTAAATCTCAATGGGTGTATTATTGTTTTGTTTCTTGTCATCATTTCCTTCACCTTCCACTATCAAGACGACACGAAACGGGTTTAATTTAAAAAATTTCAGCCATGTTCTGTAAAAGCGGTAAAACCACGGTGAAATCAAGAGAAAACGGAAAAACCTAGTAAGAGCTAATATTCATGGTCAGACGAGATCCGTGAGATCCATATTACTAGGATTATATATGCACTGATTATTCCTCAGTGAATACAAACGTATCCTTGACCGAAAGATACTGACGCCATGTTCATGACTCAGATACTCGGTTTTGAGCCAATATTGCGATGACGTGAATGCTCCAGTGGCCATGTAAATAGCTTTGGCAACGTTCTGCCGCGGGATCATCGACCTTGACGAAGTTTGGAATCTCCTAGGACGAGTTATGACCCTCCAATCTTTGTCCTACGTCACGACCCACGGGATTAAGAACTTGATATTTTGTCTCATTCAAACCGTTTAATATTGATGATGGTGGGTCTGTAATGAGATTACGTGGAATCCGAAAAGGGAGACTTTGGGTGGATGATCTATTGTATCTAGGGACTTAATGTTACCTTGATTAAATAATATAGATGGATATTATTCGTCAGGGATGGGATCGCGAAGCTCTATTAAGATAGATGAGCTTCGTACGTACAAAGGTTCAAGAAACAAAAGGTGGAACGTTACGAACAATGGAGAGGGTTTGTTAATCCTTATACAGTCAATACTTGCTAATATATATACATTACCCCTTCCAAGTCATCCTGCCTCCGCCCTCGTTGTGCCACCCCCGGTCCATCCCTTATAATCCTTTACCACCCCTTTCTCACCCCTTCCCCGGGGCTAATGATGGAGCGATTGAGGAGTATTCGTGAATATTAACAGGACCGAGGAAATTGTGCTTCTTGCAGATGGAATATATTGTTCCAGTTTACCAACATCTAAATGTAGATTTTGCTAAACCCTACTCGACCCTCGAACCTTTGGTTTCAACCGACGTTTTCAGCCGTTAGCACGTGACAGTTCACCTCAAATTAGGAGCAAACTTTATCTTCTCACATTTAACATAGCCTTTGTAAGAAGAAAAAAAATACTACATTGAAATTCCAGACCAGAGCACACACGTACCAGTATCGCAATGAGTACTTTCATTGGGATTGGTAATTACTCGGAGCAAGAGCACGGGGAAAATGGGGAAACAGTGGGTATGGAGTGTGATTCAGCGTCCATAATTTAGTGGAAAGGAATTTCCCCACACGTCTAAGTACCAAAAATCTTGAAAGCCCACATTCGATGTTGCTAGATAGATACCCATTTTGACCCATACATATCCTGTGCCAATCGGTCTTGGATCCATCTCCATGAATTCAGCGTCCAAATTCAAGCCCACACGCCTAGATTACCGAAAATGCTGAAAATCTATTTTTTTTAAAAACATATTTTGAACCCCCTCCCCCCCTAATTTGGTTTTATCGACTTGGAAAGTTTTGAGGACCAACAAAAACCAGATTTTTAGAAAATTATCTACTACCAAAAACGTCGTGGACAGCGGACGGACCAAATCATCTTTGTTCTAGACATTATAAAACGTCGAAAACACAATAATTTCAGCGGTTACAAATGTCTTAACAGATATAAATATAGGAAAGCTGTCTTTACCTCCTAAGAGTCCATTAACAGTATGAAAACAATGTTAAAAGTAACTCTTGGGTAATCTCAAAAATGAGTTGCACAACAAATTTACGATTTTCTCACGTAACAACCAAGTAAACACAAACGGAAAACAATAAAACAAATATAACGGTACAGGAGGATTTCAATGATATTTTAAGGACATGAGGTCACGAGAGTTGAGTGCACAGAAGGGATCACTGATTTTTAAAGGATCGTGAACTTTTCTCAAGTAACCTCCCCCTGCCCCCAGTTCTTACACCAAAGCTCAACGTGTTGCATTCTACCACAACTCTTCCGATCCACACAACTGTATTGGTTGACTAACATATCCTGAACCAAATTGCCATATCGGGGCTGGTCTGAACGAATGAACGGGCCAACTTTTTATCAACAGGCAAGAGCTCCGCGCGCAATCTACTTTTTCGCAACTCCTCGGAACCCTCGTGATGGGCAGTAGGCAATAGTGAATCAAACGACTTGAATAGGAAGAAGATTAGGGCGATGAAAGAGACAGGTGGGAGGAGTGCAACGGCCCTGTTGAGTATTGGGGGATGAGCCATTTCTTTTTCACCCTTCCCCTCCCACCGTAGATATATTTTTGATGAGGTGTCAGATTCGTTCAGGAAGATTTGGTTCATTGTCAAAGGTGTTCCCAGCATGACGGATCCTCCGTGATCCACCATTCGACCACAACGGTACTCCCCTCATTCCTCTGCCTCAACGTTCCATCGAAATCCGCGCCCTGTCACTAGGTTCCCGCATCCGTTCACGCGGACCGTCAAGGCACGACAAAAACCTCTTTTTTTATTCGAATGGGAGTTCTTCTCGGAACCGCAGAAAGAAACGACAGGTTCTGGTCGCAAACCGTGAAATCCCTCTCATGCTACCATTTTGCTTGTACCCTGGTTTTTATTTCTTCCCGAAGTATATCCGCCCTTTTGTCCTTCATGATCCGCTAATACCGATCGCCATTCTCGCTCCACCTTCGATGGCTGGGAACGAGGTGATGGTACCGTACAGCCAAGTTACCAAGTCTGTGTTCCCTATGTGCCTCACTTTTTGAACTAAACTTTCCCCTTAACCGATCCCGTACCTGAAGGAATCGCACAGTTATACTATTGGAAGCCCGAGATACCTCTATACTTCATACTTTTCAGGCTAACCTAAAATCCTATTCACTGAATACGTACAATACTGCTGACAACGATCACGTATTCTAGGTGGATAACGCTCGTGTGGAAAAACATCCCTATGAGATCCTTGCAACAACAAGAAATTGAAGCAGTATAATGTGGGAAGAAGTGAGTGTGGAGTATCCCCGACACTATCCGATTCAGCGTCAAAAATGTAGTGAAAAATACTATTGTACCTCGCATTTTGACCATAACCTCTTCGGTGGGCGCCAATCGGTCCGGGACCCATGTGAATAGATTCAACATTTAGTAGAAAATGATACCCCTTACGCCTAGTTCTCGAAATTTCCCAATAATTGAGTTACAAAAAATACATTTTCCCACGCACCCCTTCCGGATTCGAGGATCAAAATATCAAATTTTATAAAAATGTTCTGCTACCAAAAACGGCGTGGCCACCGGACAGCGGACGCATCTGGACATCGTGAAACGCTCAAATAAATTTTGGAAAGTTACATATCTGGCATGACAACATAGGTTGATTATTCAGGGAATAATAAACCAAAAGTGTGAAATTCTTCTTAAGGAACGTTGAATTTGACCATGCTTCACAAAGTACATAGATGTTTTTCTAAAACATCGTTGATTGAATT
This sequence comes from Cyrtorhinus lividipennis, assembly GCA_019603395.1. Lineage (NCBI taxonomy): Eukaryota > Metazoa > Arthropoda > Insecta > Hemiptera > Miridae > Cyrtorhinus > Cyrtorhinus lividipennis. Next base: position 17,544,792 of record CM034007.1, on the reverse strand, counting down.
CACTTTGAATTCGAGTTTTTTCTCGATGATTATTACTTGAAATTTGATTTCCGGTAATAAAGTTTGCTAGAGAATAAATTAAAACGCTCTGTGAGAGTGTTATCACGACCCTCAAGTTTTTCTTGAATAAGCGGCTCTAATTAATGATATTTCTCCCGAAAAGGGGGTGTAGTAAAAGATGATTATTTTCAAGCGTTGATTGAGCTATTGAAAGTATTCGGAAAAGCAGTAATTTAGAAGAAGAAAAAAAGAAAAAAAAACGGGAGAGGAGAACGCTTTCAGGAGAAACGACGTTATTAATTTAAAATTGTGAAAAAAAACGAAAGAAGCTCTCGGTAGTTACATAGGCTCTTGACTTACTCTCAATCTCTCTTTTTTCTGAAACGTAACCAATACGTTGTTGAGTCATTGGAACCCTAAACAACCTGCTCATGCGATTTCTCAGCGACAACCCTAAATCACACGCCTCCCGATCTCCCTTTGAATATCTTCAAAATTAGAAACGATGAAATATGGCTGTTTCAAATCAATGTTGTGATCGCCCAAATCAATTTCAGCATTTTCCGTTTCACTTTACGGTTTTTCTATTTAAATTTCTGAGGGTGATCAACATCCGTGTGGGAGCCAGAACAAATTGAGATGAGGAGGCGAAAGTATGAAAAAATATATTCATGCATTGAAATGAGTTACAAAAAAATACTGACTGTACGAAATATAATGGAATAAAATTACGCATTTTCAAAAATATGAGGAGGGTGGAATAGATGATAGTTTTTCCAGCAATTTTTCTTATCACATGTTTACATTTGCGATTCCTATACTTAACTGGTTATTTACTGAAATTGGTTTAGAATATTTTGAATATGGCTTAGAATAGCTATACATTTTTCAACTCCAACAGGTGACGGTGACGAAAGTGAAAAACGCAAATTATCCTCCAATATTTGGTTACCCCACGCGTCTAGACCGCCAAAAATCTCGAAAATAAATTTTTCCAAAAAACAAATATTACCCATACTCCCCTAATTAGGTATGATCCGGCTGAAATGTTGATAGGATTCAGACTAGAGCCGGGAAGAGATCCCTGACCAACTCACTTAAGTAATTTGTGTCGACTATTCGAATTCAAACTTGAGCACTTCAACCACGTCTCTTATTCACCCACAACGCCTGGTTTACCTTTCTGAGCCCCCAATATAACAACGCCCATGTCGTGTGTACGTAGCTTCAGTGGTAAAGGAATCACATCGCGGATCTTTCACGGCCTGAGTTCCCAAACGCATTCCGATTCCCTTCCTGCCTATCTTGTGACAAACGGAAAGCCGTGGAGTCATTCGCCGCTAACGTGGATTACACGGTTTGTTTCCTGCTGTTTGATTGCTTCTAATCCGTTCGTCTTCGGTAGCATCGCTCCCGTACAAGTGAAACCGAACGCTGGTGAAGATTTTGTCGGTATGCAAAACTTGTACTTTATAATCCCTTCGCATTTTACTCTTATATTTACTCTTATACCTGTATATTGGATGATTACGTTGTCATCATCCCTTGCTTGTTGATGGAGCGTACAGCAATTAAAACACAGCATGATTTATGCGGCTTGATGAGCGAACAAGGTAAAAGATGGCGAAGATCAGCGCTAGTCAAGACGTTAAAACAACACTAAACCTAATGAATTAGCTGGGAAACTGCAATTATATTTGAAAGGTTCCAGAAGTCAACCTCTGATGACCGGCAACTACGGTTTATATCTCGCTAAACAAACACTTCGTTCCATGAGATGATGGTAACCACAGATGGTAAGGGCCGAAACGGAGGCTCTTATGACTCCTTAAACCTATACCAAAATGCAACTCATCTTTCCCAGGAGCGGCTGGAAAGTGACCGTGAACGTTGGCGGTGTGTAATCGCGTTCAACTGGTGTTGGAGCCTTAAGAAAGGGTAGAAACTGAGCCAAGTAGTTTTAGAAGCGGATGTATTCCGTGCAAATAGCATCTCGAAACCGAATAAACTCTTAAAATGATGCTACTGTGTACACCTATGTAAGCGTAGTCATAAGCCAATGTTTATTTTGATGAGATCTCCTTTTGTTTCGTGCCATATGACTCTAAAACTGTTCAGAACTCATTTTTATTCTCTAAAATGAGGAGGCGAATTTTGAAGAAAATGGCGTCTGGAAAAAGTGGGTTCCGTAATCCCCATTATGAGGGTTTTTGGCCTGCAAACGTAGGCTTAGAGAGCTCTAATCCACCGATTTCTGCGGTGGTTTCTACCATTCATGGCTAGAAGGCAAATTATCGAGTCAAAATTGACTCCGTAAAACAAATTTTTTCATTATACATGGAATAATAGTGTTCCGCGCCAAGTGGAAGCTCCATGCAGTCAAAACTACCCTTAAAAACCCCGAAATGAATGGACTTATTCCTTGGAGCAGGACTATGGGGGAAAGAGTGAGCAAGAAGAGCCCTGGACTCATTCTAATCAATTCAGCGTCAAAATGTAGTGGAAAATGATACCCCACACGCCTAGTTCCCTAAAAGCGTCGTATTCAAGTTTCAAAAAATACATTTTCACCCATAACCTTCCCAAATTTGGTTCTGAAAAGCGTCGAGGACCAACAAGAGCCGGAAAGAGATCTGTGACCAAAATTTCAGATTCATTGACAATTTAGTACTTCCAAAAAATGGCGTGTACGACGTACAGAGGACGGACATTTTGCATTTTTTGATCTAGACATCATAGAATTGTTTACTTTCATAAATGTTAAGGGCCAATTTGAGAGGTTGACACCCTCATGCCCTGCGGTACAATTGCATTAAAGAAATAACACACTCATATCCATGAGCAACTCAGCTAACGTTTTCAGGCAAATAAACAGAATTCTAATGGAAGGAAACGGATTTGGAACTTCTTCCATATAACCCAATGTACGAATAAAGGCTCAAACTGTTGGTTTCATGGCCACGGAGAAATCGTTTCCAATGGAATTGATTCTACACGAATTTCAATCGGCACTATTTTTTATAATTTCAAACTTGCTGCTGGAACCGCTTTTAGAATTTTCTATAAAAAATTGCCATTCATTTGAGGTTAATCGTTGAACTTCTTAATTGATCTCTTATAAGAACAACTGACGAATTTTGGCCTTGCTTTATCCATTAGTTAGTCAAACATGACTGGGGGGATGATTGACGATAGATCCGGAAGGTTCGCGTACATTTTATTTTTACAGTTTCGTAAAGAACTTGCAATGGTGGACCTGCGTCAGGACGGATACGAATGAACTGAGCGTGAGGATGACCGCGGAGAACTTAACACAGGTAAACGATAAAACCTAAACCCGTCATAACAGCGATCTAGCGGCAATCGGGCATTGCGCTGAGTCAAACCATGACAACCATCATACCTACGCAAACACACTCAAGATTTATAGCCGAGAGAGGGGAAACTCATTTCTCATAAGCATCACAAGTGCCGCAGGAATGCTCGTCATAGAATTGGCCATCATCGAAGTTGAAAAAAGGTTTCATGCGACAATGTTATGCCCATTGTTGCTATTATCGGTAGCAGTGCGACATAGTGTGGCCAACGTTACATACCATAATTTTTCCCAGCCTAAAGACAGAGCAAAATCTGACCAGGAACTGTATGTATCCTCAAGTACAAAGTGTAGCGTCTGCTCTGAGTATTCCCAGGGTTCCTAGGATTTCCATAAAAGGACGACGCGTTTACACCTCTGAATGCCGGTAAATTTAAGAACAAATCGTATCTTTGACATTAACCCGTTCGACTGCACTCACAGTTTTATCTTGACTATTCTTAAAGCGTGTTTGTCAGCGGAGCTCAGACGCACAACATATTCACGCTTGCATTACTGGTATACTATAACTACTATATGGGGAGAAAATCAGAATGAATTAGATTTTTATGCTCTTCTAACTTTATCAATAAGAGCCAGAAGATTGGGAGACAAACCTCAAACGAAATATTTGAGTTGATAGTTATGGCGATTTGGTGACTGCCATCCTAACAATGACCAAAAAAGTAAAACTCGCCCTCTTCTCACGATCACATCCCAAGAGTTAATCTCCAGCAAGAAATACTTTATAACCCGAAAGCGGCGTTATCAAAGGATCTACCGACACCGGGGCTGCAAGTTGAATTCAGATTTGTGCAGGATGCCAGAGAACATGCCCAGAAACAACCAACCGTGGGTTTCAAGGAGAGAATACGAAGATTGAAATACGTGTACGTGATTGTGGTGAAGATTCACGAAGGATCATTCCCAGTTTTCATAATTCATCCGAATAAATGTAAAGGACGTTAAGGGGGTCGACCAGTTGCAGGGATGAAAACATACGTCACTGACTCTGTATAAACGTGAGCTTAGGGGACTCGCTACCTGAGGTTCTTCGAACGAGTGGACAAGGAAGTGAACATAAAAAGTCACAACTCCTTTTGTACGGGTTCACTCAATACTCTGACTAATATATCTTATTGATATAGTGGGTATCTCCCGGTACCTTCAGGTATCCCCGTCGCCTTGACAAAAAGGCGGACTTCTATATTTCTTCAATTCCGGCTACCCCCGGAGCGGCTTTGATTAATTTTCATCAAGATAGTCCCAGAGAGTTGGCTTACATCAAAAACACACGAGGGAGCCGGGTCGAAGGGTTAGGTACGATCGGCATGCCTCCCACAGTTCTTCATTTGAATGTTACGAGGAACCTGGACACATGGAATTTAATTTATGTGAAGTGTGAATATTGATCTAGATCAAGATTTATCCAAACTTCGAGTAGCGTCACATTACAATCATCATGTGCAGCGCCCTCTGGTTTTCTTTTCAGGACATTAACAGGACCAAGACCTTGTTTCACGGGCAAGTTTATATCATTGCTGAATGCTCCGAAATCGGTTTATCAACCAGCAATCCTCACATAACTTCACATTTCTCACGATCTCGGACATTTTTCGGAATTATTAAATGCTGTTGTGGCGTACACAGGACCAAAGAAGTTTGTGTATGCGAGCATTTACAGGTACGAGTACAACGTGAGTGCGTTTTCATTTAATTTTAGAGGCGTAAACTATGTTTTGTACATGGCCCTTTATTAAATCCGTTGTTTAATTCAAGACAGAATAGAAAAATACCCTGCCCAGCTGAACAACGACGGAAACCTGGAACGATGAACGGAGAATGTCTCAATATATCGATAGGCCCAGCAAAGACTGCCTTGCCCATTAGGCCGGAAAACGGAAATCAGCTAATGGAGACAGGCCTTTGTGAAGCAATCTATTTTTTAAGAGGCGCGTTAGAGCCGGTAAATTAAATGAAAACTATATAATGGGCGAAACGAATGACGACTGATCGGTTTTTCGAGTGAGCCCCGTTCAGCTTATTTAGCTCCCTTTTATTCCATCAATAGATCGCATCGGGTCGGTCCCGTTCACGTTACTTAATGGTTTATGACTTAGTTCATCGTCGTTTGTGTTGTTGGCTGCGGGCACTAGTTGAGACCAAAATTACATTTACGAACAATGATAAGCGTTCTTCGACTTCCGTAACAATAAGCGCGAATATTTTTGACCAGGAAATTAAATTAACATTTTGTATTAAATACTAATCTCACCTCAATTTTGTAGTACAGTCAAGAGTAACATACGAAACCACTATGTCACGACATGGAGCCATGTCCGAATCGCTGGGGAAATTCAATGAAACGTCAAGTGGGTCATTGGTACCTTAATAGTGGATTTTTGTTTGACATAAGGGAATAATGGTACTACAGTTCAGAAAGCGGTCGTCATCAACCCCATTCTGAGGAAATTATGAACTGAAAATGGGAACCACGTGCTACGGAAACTCAATTAGGCTCATAATACCGGTTGTACACATTAGACAGGACACGAATGTGGTATATACTGGACTGGAGGTTACTTCTGTGTTCCAATCAACAGTCTACCCAGTAAAAAATCGTTCGAGAGGGGATAAAAGAGCTGGAGGTTCATCCATACACCATCAACACCAGCGTAATCTCTATGTTATTGTATTCTTTCACCATTTCCGCTACACCTGACGCGATTTAATATTCACTAATTCACTGGACAACTTCTCCATCGCCATGGACGTCAGTTATGAACTCAGTTCACGAGCGACGTTATAGGACGAAGGGGACCGTCATCGTCACTGGGAATTCAGGATTCCGCATTCGGCGCATCGTTATAGGGTGAAAATCTCCTCGTTGTTCCCACTCTACGGCCGTCGTTTTCTATTTTATTAGACAATTGAAAAGGAGGCAACTCCGAGGGTCGGAAAACGCCTGCAGTTAAGAATTATAGGGGCATGGTTCGACAAGTTCATTGATAATTAAATTCCACTGGGTCCATTCAAAGCCGTTAATTTGGCCAGCTTTAATAATGAAGGGCCTCTCAGACTTGTTTATGGGCATACCATACAATGTTTGGCACTTGACAGTGTCTGCACAATGAATTCAAAAATGAGCGTTTTCGCTGGTCTACCAGGGTTATTCGAATTTTTTAGAATGGTGGCTCCTTTTAAAGACAGAGGCGTCTTCAGACAAGGAGGAATGACATCTGTAGACAGGCCTTTCTCATGAAGGTGATTGGCAAGTCACTATAGTCAATGGCTGAAGTCAGAACGAGAAAGAATCAATGGATGAATAATCGCAGGGCGCGTAGAGTGACGAATTGAACCTCGACGCTCGAACGAAATGGACTCGATAGAAAGTGTTCAGCAACAGGAAACTATCTTCTTTTGAAGACGAGAATCCCGTCTTTCCACGAATGAGGACTGGAAGAGAGATTGTTGGTGGATCGTCCTCCACGCACACAAATGGGACAAAAGCGTGAGATATCCTCAGCAGGTGGCTAGCCCGTTATTGTCAACGAAATTGCATTTATCGGTGGCAAAACCGCGAGAGGCCATTTGGCGACTCTCTCGGGTTATGAACCGCTCAAACAATGTATCCACCGCGAGGGACGACAGATGTCGATGTCCAGTTTGCTCTCTATTGATACTCTCATCCATTTAGCGGTTCTTTAACGAGTTTCAAAGCGGCCACTTTCACGCGTATTTTGAGTTCTTGAAAGAAAGTTCGCCACAATGATTTCAAAGATTGTTATTTAGCCCAAGGACTAGAGAGCAATGAGTGTTCTCTCTGGCATTGCTTGGGTAGGGTAAAAAGGTGAGTGCAAAACAAGACGATATTGCCCCATTAAATGCGTACATGAATGTACGCAGGGGGGATACATACTTGAAAATAGGAAAAAACTCAATAATTCACCACGGACCGTAACCCGCATCAACTCAAGAGCATGAAATTCAAGATAATTAAGCAATTCATCACGTATATCTCAATTTGAGTTCATGATAATACGTTTCACTCAATATGAATTAAAGCTGTGAATGAGATTCTTCCAAACATTATGAAACATGCCTAATTGGACAAATGAGAATACAAACATAAAAATATTTGGCGTTGAAACGGTTTGAACTAACTTTGTGAAAAATATTCAAATCCCAAGGGATGCCATTGTAGCTAATGATGTGATCAGTCGTTTCTGAGCCACTTCATCTCAAACGATAAAGCCCCAGGATTTTATGAATCTCGTACTCAAGAAAAAAGAAGACCATATCGTTGAATCCCCTCTCCCTATTTCCTTAAAGCACACCATAAAAAATGTGGACAGGCAAATTGGACGGCAACCCACATTTTCGAGAATCCGTCTTTCGATTAGACTGTGCTGGATGCGATTACTACCAAATGGATTAGGGACCGGGTAAGGGAAGAAAAAGAAGGGGAAAAACCGATGGATAAACCCTGGATATCAGTTATGGACCATTAATTCAAAAGTGAGAGAGGATGAAGTGAAGAGAGAGAGAGAATGAGCGAGGAGGAAAGAAGAGGGAAAAAAGGAATTTTCGCGTACATTCCCCACTGGGAATCATCTGGAAGGTATCAAGGCGTCAATCTAATTAGATCCCCGGTAGATGGCGTTCCGATCACAACTAAATTAACGAGAAAAACGGGAAAGTCCACCTCTTCGCCCTTCCTTCACTCAACACCCCTGTTTTCTTGAGAGAAATTGGGCTGAAGACCATCTTCTCAAGCGGAGGAGGGGTTAAAGTAGTAATTAAAAACGAATATCAAGGAGCAAGGTTTTATAACTAATATTGGCTTTGGACAATTGAATTATGAGAGAAAGGATGGGGAAGACAACCAACCCCTCTCTGAATATTTTCAACGGATTTTTTCTTCGCTTTTTTTCCGCTTCCCTTCCTACCCCGTTGATACCCACGAGTTGTCGCCCTCGTTCAATTAACCACTTCAAAAATCAATCAAAATACCCCCATCCCAGAAGCACCGACTTCTATCCCCAACAAAACGTCGCCTTCAATTAGTTTTTTCTTCTGACTTTTCATTCTCTTTTCCTCCAGTTCATTAACAGGGAGCCTCCTAAATAAAGCTCAATTAGCGATCTGGGGGACTCAGTTGATTAGGACTCATCGCTGGGGCCCTTACTTTTTTACGTTACGTTTGACTCCGCCGAGCCACCACCTGTAACTATCTCATTGGGAAAATATTGTTCAAACGAAATTCGTTTGGAGCTATATAGCCATTCAAAGTCACTATCGGAACGCTAAGTACTGGAAGGATGTGGTTGATTCTATGTATTGGCACTCCTGTGGCCCCAAAATATCCTCCAACCTCAAGATTAACGGGAGGTATGGCGATAAGTGTTGGTAGGATTCATCTGTGGTTGGAAGTTCTAAGTTGGTTCAGATTTAATAATGGGTCAGTCCTCGCAGACGAGACGAAAGTTTGTCTGTTCGTGTCGAAGGGTACCGTGCATACTTTATAAGCCGGGTACCAAACAAGGAACGACGGACATACATAATGTTATTTATTCTGAGCAGGTTCAAGAAAACGAAAAAGGGACTTTGTACAAAAATATTTACTCTATAGTCTGAGGGCCATTTTTTGAAGAAGAAGCTTAGCGTCTGTAAGTTCGGATTGTCGTACATAGCCCCTTCCTCTTTTATATAGGAAATCAGCTCTTTATTCATGGTTTTTGTAAAATTCTTAGATAAGAAAATTCTCAATCCGACTTGGAACGGCTATACGTAGATTAGTTTACCGCAACACTCATGTAGTATACTTACCAGGGGATGTTGCTTTTATTTGGACAAACGATATTCATTGATATTCCTTACCTATTTTCCACTGTCACGATTCAAAATTATTCTTGTAATTGGGCAATTCCTCGTGTAAAATATAAATAAATGAATAAATTCCTTGACTACACTTTTTATGTTGAAGTAAGTAAGTAAAGTAAACAAGGACTTTCACCTTGGATTTTCGTCCTACTACCTTGGTCAGGTGTCGCGGACGTCGTCAGCCGTCCTCCAAAGAGGATCGTAAATTGATCTGACGATTTCGCTTGTGGCTACTTATTGCCTCACCCCCTTAAGTGAAGAGGACGAATATGAGGGTCAAGACAAACAATTAAGTTGTTCTAGCCAGGATTCGAACCCTGGCCACTCGGAGTACCACACCAATCCTTCGTCTATTCCACTTCTGCCGAGCTCCCCCACTTTTTACGTTGATGTTGATGTTGATTGGTATGGAGGAGGTCCCTTGGACCACGTTAGTACGGCATAAATTTGAGATTCAGCTCTTGTCAGCTTTTCTCTTTCGACCCAGAAAATTTCTACCATTCGTAGAGAGTCTCACCAGCTGACAGCATTTGCTGATTTGGTACATCCGAACTCAAATTGACTCAAACTTTAATCTCGAAAGATGACCCAAAGGTAATAAAGATCATGCTAGTTCTAATCCATTCTAGTTATAACTATAATCCAACGATATAGATGGTGCTGAAGGGGGTGGTACCTACAGAAACCAAACAAAAGTTCTCTGTAGAATCATATACCGTCCCCTAGGAAACGTCGGGCGTAACTTCAATTCGAGTACATATCATGCGAGCTGGCAGGATCACGTCGTATTTAGGAGAACGGTAGAGAACAAGGCTTCAATCGAGAAGGCAATACCCTCGCCAGTCTCGAGGGGCCCCAGATCCGCGAAAACTGGGGAAAATGCGGAGGAGGGGTTATAGGCTCTGTGTGGTCCGGGATACGTGACTGCTTGGACCTATGGATCAAAGTAGTAATTAATATTTTGAGTCCTGGCTTCACGGTTCCTTTGGGTTATTTCCTATCCCGCTAGATTTCCTCTTCTTTTTCGTTTCTACTTCTCGTACTCTCGTAACTCCAATACCTTTTACTTTGCCACCAAGGCCATGGTGCAACAGGCATTCGCGTTTGGGGTGGTCAACCAATTTAGGTTAAGATCCAATTCATCAACTACTTCTGTAGAAACGTTGCTAATTCATTCATAGAGGTTGTTTATTCCTCGGACCAGGAGCAAGGGGGACTCATCCCAATTGATTCACAGTCAAACATTTAGTGGAAAATGATACCCCACATGCCTAGGTACTCGAATATCTCCAGAACCCACATTCGAAATGGGGAGAGAGATACCCATTTTGACCCATGACCTCTTCTGGGTCTCATTGGATTCAACGTTCAAAATTTTGACCCGACCGATGGGCTGAAATGTTTTGAGGACCAACTAGAACCGGAAACAGATCCCTGGCCTAAATTTCGGGTATTTAGAAAATTTTCTATTACCAAAATCGCCATGGACGGCGGATGGACATTTGCTTATTTGATCTAGACACCTTGAACGCCCAAAAAAAAATTGGTGGGCCGAATCAGAGAGGTTGACTTTTAACATAAAAACATAGATTGATTCAAAGAGGAATAATCAACTAAAGAGGCTCCCTTAATACGGATAGGAACTACGTTTTTGAAGAAGGAAATCGAGAACCTAGTTGAAGAAATTTCCATGTTTGAGGGCAGTACATACTGTTGAACAAAATCACTATATTTCAACGGATTTCTGTGAGATAAGCAGAAACTGTTTGCGTCGTACTCAACTTATAGGCTGGTAGCTATTAAGAGTAGCTACTGTTACTGTTAACTTTAACAAATGAATTTGAAAAGCTTCAATTTAAACCATTTCAACTAGAAATTATGGATAGGATGTCTCTATTTTTCAACCTCGAAGGAAAGCCACGAATTTTCCAAAACAGCGAGGAATTTTATTATTCCTCCCTCTTCATCTGAATCTCGATAAAACAAAACTTCTCATTTCATTTCGTTTTAATTCGTTTCCTTTCAATGGCAGTCGGATTGAGTCAGAGTGAGTTGGGAAAACGGAGAAAAGGAACGAAAAAAAGCACGGAAGGAAAAACGTGAACGGTTTCTTTCTCTTCGTTTCCTTTTCAAAACAAAAAAAAAATTGTTGATTGGTTTCGGAATGAAGTAAATCAAAGAGAGAAGTTAAGCTGGTTCATTATAGGTTTCTTACAATGCCTTCTCCCGAGAGAGTCAAGAGTCAGGAAAAGGGGTTCACGTAACTTTTGAAAAATCAATGGATTTAATTTAATATAACAATTACACAGTAGAATTCATTCGACTTGAACATTGTGTTCTGTAATTAAATCGTTATAGAAGCAGCAAAGAGTTCGTAATAAAAGAACCCTTTCGTTTGCAGAATGTTTCTTTTCTTCTTTTTTCCCACTTGGCCTAAGGAATCTGAACTGTAATTAAGTTCTCTCGAAGTTTCATTTAGGTGTCATATCTTAAGGCAATAAATACTGGCAGCTGGTGAAAATGAAAAGTAAAAAAGGAACTTTGAGAAAGGGGTAAGGCTATGAATCATCAGATCTCCTTGCCTTCCGCGGGTAACTGCTGTTGCTATTGCGAATGGCTGTTCAGCAGAGCAGCAGTAGTCGATTGGTAACTACCTAATTGTTATACGTCGGATCGTGTACGTCTTAGATGTAAAATATTATAGCAACGTTAGTGTGAATAATAATATATGCGGTTCCGTTCGTATGCGAACACCGGAAGTAGAATAACCAAGAAATATAGGAGGTTGGGACAATGACTTGTAAAAAGTAGTCCGAGAGAGTAAGAAATCACGAACGTTCGGGGGAAACCCGATTAACAAGAAGATAGTAAAAAGGTCAGAGACACTATCAGATGTGATGCGAGTAATTCAGAAGTTCCTTCACACGCTATAACCACATCGAACCAGATAATCATAAAATTTCCCCAATATATATGCAAATTTGGTTAGCACGTTCTTTGATTGATATCGATTTCAGTAGACGATAGCACGCTTTGAGCTCCCTCGTTCCCCTCAGTGAGTTCCACTGTTCAGTGTTCTCGTTGTTTCACACGAACTCGTGGGACGAAGAGGCATGAAAACACTTTGATTACTCTTAATATTAACTGGATTTCTCCATTCGACTAGGTCCTTTTCATATATAACATTTACAGTAAAGAAAGATTGGTTTCGTATATCATCGCCGGCTGGCAAAACATTTTAAATTCGTGAAATAATTTCATTTTAATTTATGAATTTACAATTTAATAGAAACTAGAGGATAGAACTAAATGATATAATTGTTATCCCAAACCTCCTCAGACGTACAAATCACACAGCCCTCAAAGTTTTAATGATGCCAACACCAGAATGGTAGCATTTCTCTCCCCACCATCAGGTTGATTCTAAACGTTGGAACTCAGCTGCCGAAATTCCCGTCCTCCCGAAACCCTTCCACTTAATATTGTGAGAGATGTGTGCACAAACTATCATTTACCTTAGCGTTAAAAACATTCTTTCACCTTAATTCGCGGAATCTAATAGATTTGTTTCCATTGGACAGGAGCTTCACTGTAGTTGAATAATTAATTTTAAAAACCTCAAATTTCGATAAATGTGTCATGACATTTTATTGTCATTGAATTGAATGGTTTAGTTTTCACATCGCTGTGAGTGAGTGCTAAAATTGTTGGTTCCAATCTATAGAGACACGGTCAGACGTAATACTGAGAGTGATCAAACAGCTACGGTTGAAACTACTATGGTCAAAGATGAGCGGTCTCACACCAAAAAGTTTGTGGAAAAGCGGCCCAGGAAAGAGGAGCGAAAATGAGGAACGGATGGTGGGAAGGGGGGGGGGTCGTTGGTAGGGAACTAATTATAGGCAAAACAGCTTTGAGAGCCCAAGGTTTTAATCGAATTCAACCCACGGACTGAGAGCATAATCGAGTTCACGACTGAGAATATTTTATGATCTGATTCCAACCCTTGGGGTAAGGTAGTTAATTTGGAACACTTTGGTCCTAAAACTCTACAAAACAGAAGATTACCAAAACCCCGGTTCGTCCCTTTTCCTCCCATCCAATCAAAACCAGCGGCCGAGTCCTCTAATGATTCCTTTATTCCATCTTTCGCTCTTTGAACTCAACCGAGGCGAGCTCCAGGATTTGAATATCGAACCCACTCGGTATATCCCGATGCGGTTTGATTCGCACGTATACGTCTTCAACTCACGAATCCTGGAGCTTTCAAAAACATGGAGAAGGAAATTGTTCATTCTCGGTTGATTCGATTAGGGCCTATCAAAATTTTCAGTTAACGGTCGTGAGCGAGGCGGGTACCCTTTGATCGGGTCAAGAACCGCAACAAAGCGCAAGCAAACGTACAACCGCAGATTTTAACTAAAGGAGACCGAACTCATATTGAAAGCGATCACGAACCTATGTTGTGTGCCAAACTCAAACTAGTTTGTTGCAGAGAATCACTAAATTCGCCGCACAGCAACGGTAGTGCCTTGTTTTTATTTTGAATTTTATTCCGACCCCCTCGAGCTGACTATACTCACAATGCAGGGAAATTATTGGTATAATCAAATAAAAACCAACTGAACCTCATTGACATGCTGAACTTGGATAGTCCGGTTGTTCATTCAACTCTTAGGTATTCTTTCGGGATACTCGAAGGCTTGTTCCCGCCTACATCAAAAGAAATTCAAATCCTGTCTGGATCACAATCAGACCGGCCTCGGACGCTCACTGACTCACCCATGCAGGAGTTTGCCCTGGAAAACAGCTAACCCGAGCACTCTTCCCAGGTTTCTCTGAGTTCTTCCAGCAGATGACTCACCGCTGGTCAAGCAAAACAACAATGTCCTCAATGACTTCAAATAAACTGCCCATCCCGCTACCGGACCTCGTCAAACCTCGTTTGTAGTCGCTTCACGTAGATAAGTACCTTCCTTTTCATCATCTCGCTCCACAAGAGGATTTGGGCGAATCGAGTAATTTTGCTTTGCTCTCAAATCAGCTTATCAATTACATAGTTTTCAAGGTGATAATGTATCTCGTCCCCTTCTTAATTAGGCATTAGGGGACCCTTATAGACACAGTCGCGCTAAAAGTGGTTTTTGTGGTATGGGGTCAGAGAATATGTATTCTCTGAATGTCAGCCCTTATCGCCCACACCGTTTTTGACTGCAAATATTTCTAAAGGCATTTTTTATTAGTTTATTTATTTTATTTAAGTTTCATGTTTTTCTCGGTAAATTGTGATTTTTATTTTCATTATTTTTCTGCGATGTTCACTCAAAAATAAAACTAATAGTGCTTCAGCTCCTGAGCTAATCCGCCTATTATAGATCTGCTGTCAATCTCAAATAATTCAAAACACCAAAAACACTTGGAAAAATAACGTTATTAATATGGAAAAAAACTGTCCAAGGACCATTTGGAACGGTGTCATTTTAAATAACGGAAGAGGAAAGTTGATCACGACGAAGTGGTGAGGACGTGTAAGGAAATATTGCGAATAATCTAATCTTCCGTCGTTTTATCTGCAATCTCACCAAGTTCGTCACTGTAACGATGTACGCAACGAAAAACTCACGAACATGGAAACGACCGAGCGAATAATACAAAAATGTCAACATGGAACACGCAGGGAATCGGACCTTTAAAGGCCATGTCAGAAATAATTACTGCTTTCCACTCCAATCCCTTGGAACAGGCCGAGAGGATATCTCTTCAGAATTAGCCATTGAGAGTGTTATGTATTGGCCATTACGTTGGTTACAAATGGACAGAATGGGTGAAAAAAAATCAACGCCTCCACTCCTTTTGGATTAAAGCGGCTAAAAACAATCTGAACGAGAATTATGGGAACTGGCGATAGGTACCTATAACCCAGTCGAAGGGTTTAGTGTTATTGTCTTAATATCAGTTTCCGTTTCGTGAACGCAGGGACTTAATCTCTATTAATGCTACGGTTCTCGGTTCCATATTCTCGTAGTTATCACAATTCAGGGCTTACGTCGAGGTTCGGTTCTTTGTCAGGTGGACATCCCGTATGAGCCTAACGGCCGTTGAGTCGGAGCGTTCAAAGGTGCCGCAGTCGTCACTCTGACGCAGCTTGGATCGGTAGGGCGTCGGATAATTTCAAATCGGGAAACGAAGAACCCGGAGAATGAGTGAAATCGTTTGACCCGGAACCTGATTATCGTCGTCGCCAATTTCGGAAAATGTCTACACAATTTAGTAGGTACTTCTATAAATATACTTAAAATACGAATCTTTTGAAACCCTTGCAGTCGCTTAAGTGGTATTAGGAAATAAAATCTACCGAACTGGAACAACGGCAGAACTATTAAGGAACAAAAATAAAATGTATTCAATCGTTCATTCGCCTTCATTAAAAAACAATGGCATTTTTTCTAAGAAAAGATGTTCCTCAAGCAGCCGATTTATTCCAATTTTGTTATTCACCGCCTAATTTAAAAGCGGGAAAACGGTTCGTAGAGAGTGGAGAGCTCTAAAAATAGTCCATAATAATTTAAAAATGATATCATGCGAGGCAGAGCAGGTGAGCAAAGGAACAGTCAACAAGAGGCCACGTGAGTCAGTGTCAACTCCTACATTCGTCGTCAATTTAACGTTGAATATGTCAATTTCATGGTTAACAATGGAGTCCATTGTGTATTGTTGAGGATCCGATCTTGAGTATTAAGAGTAATTAATGTTCGGTTATAACGACTTAACAATGAGCGGACTCTTCACCCCTCACTGTCCCATTCAGTCTTTGTTAATCCTCAACTCTCTTGTTACTTCCTCATTAAACGTTATTATCGGCAGCAGTCGATGAATTTGGTGTGGCCTGATGATGCCAACCGTGGCAGAAGCGGCCTTACATACGTGGTCGTTTGTCGGGGGGGGTGGTTCTGACAAAAGATCGACAGAAATGCGCATTTAGAAATAACCAAGAAACCAAGGGGCGGCATGTTCTGTTCAGTCTGATGCACAATTCAGGATTTCGCTTGAAAGCTGGGTGAAGATTCAAGACGTTCGACGCTTAGGGCACTACCATCTGAGGGGAAACCACGCTAAAGTCGAGGATCACTGGAGACGTAGTCGTTGAGCCAGTCCTGAAAATTGCGTCCCGTGGTACCTCAACGCATAGCCTATATCAACAACGACACGAACTTCATGTGATCTGCGTAGTTAGCGCAGACGTACTAGCTGCCGAACTTGGCAATGGCAAAAAACTTTGGACGATGATCGAAATAAAAGTCTCCATATTTCGGGCACATTAGTCCTACGCTAATGCCTTCCGTTCTGTAGACTCAGTTCAGAGATGAAGAAAGTATCTGTATAACGAGAATAGCCTGAGAAGGAGTGTTGTTGGTGTTTAAGCGCATGAGGTGGCCAAAGAAGACCACTCATCCACGTGCATGGGCATTTTGGAGCAACTCGCTGCTTCCGCTATAATCTTACAAGGAAGAGACAAATCATTCTTACCTGCAGTCAGGAAGAATATCTCGTCAGTGGGGTTGGTTTTAGAGCAGGTGAACACACAGATCGGTCGGGGCCTTGTGACGAAGAGGCATCGGACTCGGTTTCAGGCCCTCCTGGACGTCCCATTGATTTATCGGGAGCCTACCGTTCTGCATCCGAAACGGTGTCCATAAACCCTATAAATTACGTGATTATACGTTTTTAAAGTTTCAAGATCTTCCGCACGTCTATCTGTCGTTCGGTTTCCGAGAGGGGAATGTGAAGTTCTCGCATTAATTAATGATGACTCCGCCGCTGGGAAGGGGCTCGCCGTAGAAATATCATTTATAACATGACCTGACTGACATCTTGTAATTAGGTTCAATGGATCCTCTACGCCCCTCGATCCCATCTCGCCCTTTCTTTGCACGGACAACACGTCATTGGCAAATGGAAATTCGTCCCCTGCGCTCGAGTTCTAATCAATTAATAACGCCGCTGAGTTTCCTCCGGCATTCAAAAATTATTCATCGCTCGACCACTCACAAGTGACAAGGCCCACATTTTTTAAACTCAGACCGCGATACGCCATTACACACTAATGCTGCCAGCGACACTTTATCCTTACGGCACGGAGATCAATTAGCTCTTTGCAATGCTCATTAGGACTGAGCTCTTAAAACGTGGTGAGTGATTCCAAGAGAATAAACGCACATAGCAACAGGCTTTCATGGTTCGTATCACCACATTACCGCGAAAGAAAATACATCAACGAGTGAAAATCAGTCCGCTAACAGATACGACCGTAGAAAATGCACAAAAAAGCTACAGTAGAGCCCCGAGAGACAGTTTTGCCGACTAGAAAAAAAACTCGACTCCTAGGTGTTTTTTTTTTTTTTTTTTTTTTTTTTTTTTTCAAAAATGACTTTTTATCAGTATTTGCATTAGATACATTTTGCTCTACCATCATAGCATCCGTCATTTGACCTGTTGTATATTCAGCTAGGTAATAAATGATTGGCTCTGTACCTAGGTGGATTCATTTGATTAAATTTTAAGAGATGATTCTGTTTATAAATCTGGTTACGGTAATGAAAATACCCCTCCAGCATTAGGGTCAGGTCAATTTGACTCGAGCATTTACTCAACCGCCAATAATTTTAGGTGTACATATTATTCCCCTCATCTTTCCAATTAGCTTAACACGCACCTATGTCAAGCAGAGTGAATTTGACTGTTGACCCATGCCAGCATAAATTGCGTCCGTGACCTGACACGAGAACCCAAGTAACTTTTCATAGCGTGTTTTTAATATTCTACAAGCTATTCCAATCGTTCCAAAGAATAAAAACTACCGAAAATTTTTAAAAAGGAGTTTCCATTTTCGTGAGTGGAAGCACGCTGTTCATCATGGAAATTACTCGAAATCAGTTGAATTATAAATTAATTTAAAAATTACTAAAAATCACTTAATAACTGTGAGAAATGAGACGGCCAGAACATGGTTGGAATTAGCTAGCTAATCGATCAGTTTTTGCATTAATAACATTTACAAAAAAAATATCCTCAATGGCACTCGCCGCCACGACACTCGCGATTATAACGGATTGATCTGAAAATTCCTCAACAGGTACCTAATATAAATCAGTAAAGATAAAGTATACATATGAATATGAATAAATAAAAGTGATTCGGTGAAGCCAACTCAATCCTCATAGAGTTCGTTTGTGGGTATCAATAAACCTCGGATATACGAGTCCGTCAGATCATTCCCCCGCCGTTTCGAATCTCGGGTTTTACCTGTTGTAACTAGAGCCTCGATGTCCGATACCCCTTAATATATGCCCGCATTATCTTGATAAGTATGATAAATGTTGTGAACGAATAGTACGGACGCGCTGTAAATTATCGGTTCTCCTATCCCTTAGCTTGGAATTTTTTCCGCTTTCTTATACCACTCAAACCCATCGACAGAACAGTTTTTTTTCTCTTTATTTTACTTCCTTTCAAAACTTGACCTCTGCAAGCAATCCTCTTAATAAATTTTGAAGTCAAAGTCAATTTATCGAATAACTACGATTATAAAAGAAGTTTATTTACCTTGAAATTTTATAAGATCGATATTCATGATTTCATCCCTGACAAGTCCTATTTATCAATATCAGTCATTGGCATTTCATAGGCTCGGGTGCTCATGGGAGTAGAGATTTTGGATTCCTAGTATTACGTAGTTGAATCTAATACTAGCTATATTCAAGCATTTATGCCAAGCGAAAGAGCAGATATTGAGTGACTTGACTTAGTGAAGCCGAACGTCTGATTTTTTATTTGTTTGTGTTTGGGAATATTAATTTCCGGGTGTTTATTTGAGATTTTGAGCGAAAATGGGTGTTTTGGAGTACGTTTATTTTTTTAACAGATTTTTTCTGGAAAACAAGCGTGTGGCTCATCAAATTTTATTAATTCTTACATACTCAGGTGGAAATGGTCGAGAAGAATGGGTAACACTTGATGTCGAGTTAGAGTTAGAGTTAGAGTTAGTCGAGTTGGAGTTAAGGCTGGTTGATCGGATCGACGGAGCGTCTGTAGAATTTGTGAATCAGGCAGAGTTTTCTTATGTTATATCACGACGTGGGTGCATACGTCAATTATGCGTGCGAAAATTCGTAAACTTTCGGAAGCCTGTCGTAATTCTATGGCACCGTAGATACTTGCAACGAACGGTAAAAGCTCTGAAAGGAATTCGCCCGCGGCGCGTTACATGCTATCTAATTTAAAAGGGGAGAAGAGGAGAAAAGTTCATCAGCAGAGAGGAAAGTGTGCGATGGAAGGAGGCTTTTGTAAATGAAGGTAACACAAGAGAAGATGCGAGAGTAAAGGAATCTACCCCACTTTCCTGGAGGCAAGAAAAATTTCGGAAATCCCGATACTCATCTGAAGAATACAAGAAAAAAGGGCCGAGGCCCTCACCACATTTATAGAGGGGGAGGGTTTTTTGAAGGAGGAAGGAAAGGCGGAGGTGGGGAGTCGTGTCATCAAAGGCGTTGGTTTGAAGGGTTGGAGAACCACAAAGATGGGGAAATTAACAACAAGTCCTTTGTATAAATTATTAAAATATGTCCAAAAAGGTTGATCGCCTGGGGGCCCTCACATGAAAAACATATTTCCTCGTGAGGTTAAAGGGACGGTAGTCTTTGTGTCCACTCCCTTGCTAACTATTTTCTTTCTGGATTATTTACATTTTCCACAAGCCGAAAAGCGCTTGAGCTGAGCATTAGGAAAATTCTTTGAGTAAAAAAACAGACGCCAACTCGAGCTTAGAGAAAGTGGCATTGATGAGACTGCGCTGCTCGGAATTTCGCGAGTTTCTTCATTTCATCAGAGTTGTAGGTTCAACTATTTAGAGGTTCCCCCTTTCTCATTCCACTCTTAACAATCTGTGTTTGCGGCAATAGCTCTAGAATCACCGCGAGAGGACAGTAGAGAGACTTGGCCAGAACCACTTGCTAGTCACGAGTAGATAAGGGTCAACCACAATGAAATAACATGCTTTGACGATTGTTTTAAATATCTGCCTCATAGTTTCCACACCTGATCCTTGCTACACCTTTGTACTCATTCAGTAGAAGAAACATAATTTTACTATATTTTTTCTCGACTTATAATATTGGCTTCCGAAATCCATAGCACCTGCCCTTCACCACCCAATGTCAACAGAACAGACTTCATGAGGGTTCTTGTTGCTCAGCACAAATATCGTTGCGCAGCCGCTGCTACCATGGGTAAAAATATGTATATTTGAAAGTGATTTCTGAAAGGATTTGGGGCCTGTCTGTTGCGCAGCCACAACTAACAGTGGGTAAAAATGGGTATATTTGAAAGGATTCGGGGCCTGGAGTTGTTTTTGTGTAATTTTGATTTAAAAGTCGGAACTTTCCGCGCGAAATTCGACGAAATACTGGCATGATGTTGCACATTTCGTGCCCTGGTCACATTGAACACTGTGATTCCACCCCCAGTTGGATCATGACGGATATAACGGGGGTTAAGGAAGAACCGTAGTGTTCCTAGATTTACTTGCTCAACTTATTATCCATGTCAAGCTTCCTCAATTTAGAAAAAATGTACGTACGATTTTTTTCCGGCGTGTGAAACACGCTAGAAAACACATGTATGAACCTGTATTTATAATAATCGGAGCGTGTAAACTTTTTCTTTCTGATACTATAGGAAAAGGAGACCAAAAGTGTCAACGAGATGTATTTGTTCGACGTCCCTTTCTCTCATATAGGCAACAGGGACTGTCACCCGATCTCATAAAACGAACAAAATGTTCGATTAAATGAGGGTAGACAAAAGTTTGGCCTCCTATTGGATTAGTTTTGGACTCCGGAGCGAAGACGGAGGCGAACACAAAAAGAAATGAGAAGATGAGAAAAAATGGAAAGAGAAATGACAAGATAACGCAGCATGTTATGTGAGAATCAGATAGGGACTCCTATAATGCTATCTCATAAATACATGTGATGCCCATCCTAATGTACAGCTAATCGTCTCATACTCCGAACTGGAGATAAACTCAGCGATTTTATATTGTCCGGGCCGTCCCCTCCCTATAACTTACACAGCTGTGTGATAGTGCATAAAACTGTGGACATTATAACGAAGTGGAACCTATCAGAGAACTCGAGGCGGATTTCTGTTCTCAATTCCACACCGAAAAAAAAGGAGAAATGTTCAAAATTACTCCGAAGTCATTCCGTTATGAAACTCGCACCATGGATGTCCCGCGAAATTAACCGCGGTCTTATTTTCTCATCTTTATTGATGATTTGCATAAAATGAGACGACCGGATGAAAAAATGAATATAGCCGCTGTTCAAACCGTGTTTCACAATATTGTGAAGAACCTCGGTGCGTGAGCTGTTTCTTGTTAAGATTCCTTCCCTGATGAATAATTGACCGTAATCCGTCATGTATGCCACACTGAGTGCATTGATACTGTCGGGGAAGGCTTGAAAACATCGATAAAAATGTATCATTTTGTCGAAAATTATTGCAAAGACGTAGTCCATTCCAGTTCACATGTTAAGCAGAAATTTAATGTACGGCATCTCAACTCAAAATGCCCTTGTTTCTGGCTGAGTCAGGCTGGCTAGTTTGGGCTAGTCTGGTTTTTGGTTGCTTGAATAATCAAACTATCTAATCATGCCCAAGATTGTGGAGTGGTCAACTCCTCATTGGCCCCAAAATTTGTATATGCTTCAGTGATGTCTAGATAAAGAATAAAAAGGCAATATGTCCTACCCGCCGGCCACTTGGCTTTTGGCGATAGAAAATTTTCTAAAAATCAGACATTTTGGCTAGGGACCTCCTTCTGGCTCAATTTGGCCCTCAAAACTTGTCAGTCCGATCGGACCGAATTTGGCGAGAGTATGGGCAAAAGTGTTTGGGACTTTTGGGAAACAGATATGTGGGGTATTTTACACTAACTTTGAACGATGAATCCAATGAGATGGGTGCTCAGTGGTGATAGATATGGGTCAAAATGGGTACCCACGTGCCTATTTTGTAAACAGGTTTTTGAGATATTCAGGTATCTGTGTGAGTATCCGTGTGAGGTATCATTTTCCACTAGACGTTGGACGCTAAATTTATTAGAATGTGTCCTGGACTCTCCATTTCCCCCAAAATACCACTTGGAATAACCAACCATTGTGGGCGAATTTGCGTTTTGAATCAGTTCTAGAGCCACAGGCTCATTCTATGCACGACCATGACAGATAGATCAACAATTTAATGACCAAATCGTCTGGCGCAATGAAATGACTCCTTTTTCTACTAATATGTGGAACAGTAAGGGTGTCATTTGCAAAAGAACATTGATCACAGAGCATTCAAACTCTAGACACTTGAGTACAAGGATCTCACCACGAACGCGGGAGCACAGATGCAGGCTGAAAATGAAGTAGCCTGTAAATGACGAGGTGAGAGAGAATGTCGCGGCGAGCAAGAGGGGGAGAGTCATTTACCCATAGGCTCAAAGGTAAAGAGCCAATGACTTTCAACCAAACAACTGAGTATTTCACGATTTCTCAACCACTTTTTTCAACCCTAATTATATACCCTCATTTCCTGTTCTTAATGTCTCCCGGCTATATAGATGCCATCAACTGAGGGAATCGTCTTTTGTGTCCTTCCGCTCCCCCGCATCTGGAACAAAGACATCGATCTGGGGACACTTTCCCTTCGTTTCATCAACCTGAAAAATGTTTTTTTTTTTTTTTTGCCTCGTTTTGCAGCGTGGGTGTTATTTGACAGAGGTTCTATTGCAATCGATAGCGCAGTCACTAATGGTAGTTCAGGCAAAGGAGGTTGCAATTTTTTTTTTTGTGGTGATTGAACTTGAAGAATCTAGGTGTAAAAGAGGGGGTTTCCAATTAACAAAAAGAAGCTCGAAGCGTTACAGGTACGCTCCATAAAGAATCTAACTGTGACTAATATAAGTATTTCGGAGATATTCTTAAAAATGAGTGTTCGATCTCATGTTCCTCCTTACTTTGAATAACCACTGTCCATTGTACAGGATGGAGCGGATGAATCGCATGTTTTTCAATATTGAATTACTCGGACACAATTGGTTGAAAATAATAAATTAAAAAAAACATGTACTTAACAATAGGTTTTTTAATGCATTTTTGAAATTACATACTATATTTAGGTTTGGAAAATAATGTCTTTGAGATGATGTCACTCTTGCTGAATACAAATTTAGGTCCGCTTCTGAAAATAACGGATGGCTCTCTCCAACATTTCAGGCATGGCTTCAATTTCCTGACGACTGGAGTTCATAAGGTCATCGAATGTGCAAGGCTTGTTGAAGTACACATATCGACAGATCAAGTGAGCGAGGGAGAAGGGGATCCACATTTGTATCCAACAGGAAGGACGTAATCTTAATGACATTATTTTCTGGACCTAAAGATGTAATTTTGAAAATTGTATTTAAAAAAGTACCATTTAATACTTGTTTTCAACCTAATGTGTACCAGTAATTAAATATTGAAAAACATGTGTTTCCTCTGCACTACCCTGTACTTAGATTAATTTACCCCCACAATACAGTGCTGATTTCCAAAAACACGAACAACAAACAACAGATTAATTTAGTGAAAATACCTCTTGGATGAGTTAAACTGCCAATCTGGGATCGATACGTTCTTTTCAAGTTGGAGAAGCAGGTGGTTACTTGAGCTTTGGCCATCCCAGTATAATATGGTAATACCACTCGATTACAAACGCTGGCCTTCTCAGACGTCACAGGGTTCGGATTGCGCATATCTTTTAGACCCGAAAGGGTCCTCAGGAATTTCGGGAAGTCGGCGGAATAAGAGAGGAAAAGAAATAAAATCGGACAGGGAAACGAAAGGGAGTGCACAAACGAGGAATCTACCTTCAGGAGGGCAAAATCGATTACTTCGAGAATGTTGATTTTTTTTCCCCCTGCGAGCTGTTGACAACCGAGTTTTGTAGAGACTCGGCGAGTTATCATCTGTGACTGTGACGTCTGGCGGTAATGCTCAGGCTCCACTGAAGATGCCCGTCGCGTCGCCCTGTAGGACGTTGATGCGACAAGCCTGTCCGCACCTTCAATTGCCGCAACTCCGGTTCAATCGGCCGGCCGAATCGATTGACACGGGTGGTTAGCTGGTTAGTCGGGCGCCTTGGAGGAATCGCTGGAATCCATACGCGGACCGATTACACGTTGACGGGCCGTCAGGACGGAAAATTTGTCCGACTTCGTCGCTATACGATGTCAACGAGTCCCAGCCAAGTCATTTCCGCTCAGTCGAACTCGATACGAAAGACCCCCAACTATTTAGGGTCGTTAACTCGCGGCTCTGTAGATCTACCGAGCGTTTTGTTCCCCTAACATCAATTGAGATCCATGTTTATGATGTTTGATCACGTCAAGTTTCCGATAATTAGCTCGCGAAATACATTTCGACAAAGAGCAAGCGAATATGAAACCTCCTGAACCAGTATGAATGTAGGACGAATGAGCAAATCGTGACACCTTGTTTGTTGGTTTTCATCGGTTGTCATACCGGAATAATACCTACAGCTTTGTATCAGTACAAATAAACCCCGAAATTGGCGTTGCACTCATTCAACCCTTGTGATCCCGAACCCCAAATGGCCACAGTTTGTGTCGTACCATTTTTCCATATAGTTTTGGTTGGTTGTTCTTGCATTTATCAACCTATTTAATCATGTCCAAGGTCATGAAGAGATCAACTCTCCAATTGGCCATACACCGTCTGCCGTCCACACCGTTTTTGGTAGTAAATACTATTCTAAAACAATTTTGGTCAGGGACCTCTTTCCGGCTTTAGTTGGTCCTGGCATTTATTCATTTGGGGAAGTTCGTATGGGTAAAAACGTGTATTTTGAAACTCGATTTTCGCGAATTTAGGGAACCAGGCATGTAGGGGTACTATTTTCCACTAACATTGGACGCTGAATCCAATGAGATGGGTTTTTGACCAATTGGTGTTCAATGGCAGTGGGTATAAATCAAAAAGGCTACTTACCTACTTCATTCAAACGTGCGTTTTCAAGATATTTGGGTATTCAAGCTTGTGAGGTGTTCTTTTCCACTAAATATTGGACGCGGAATCGATTGTAATGAGTCCGGGACCCTTCATACTCATTGTTGTCCCCATGCTCCTGCTCCAAGGAATAACCAACAATTGTGGAAGAATTCCCAGAGTTTCGTCGATAAGAAAAATGTCGAAATTTGTTGTTTTAGAGGTCTCGCTATATCAGACTGTTGTACGATCTAGATGGTACCAGGAACTTCTGTTTCACACTCCACAACTTGTTTCATTAACCTATGTAGCTCTCAAACCAATACAAATTCCATTATTTTAGTAAAACTTACCAGTGTGATTAACAAGGACACCTGAAACAAAGAGAGAGAGAAAAAATGTAATTTTATGAACAAGACACGATTTTATGATATTTTATACTTCTTTATTGGATGAATGTATTCAGTAAATTCATGATTAGAATTTTTTTTAAATGCGTTCTTAAATCAAAATTCAAATTTGAGAAAAACTGGAGAGAAAGGAATTCCTCAACCTACTCTCATGTTGGAACGCCTTTGCAGATCGAGACCATCAAAGTATCGCATTACCAAAAAAAGTTCTTCAAGAGATGAAAAATAATTTCTGTTAAGTTCATTATTCCTTGTATTAGGTTCGTCGTTATCACATTCGTGAATCTCTCCTATGAATGTGTGTGAAAAAGTGGACACAGTATTGATGGAATTTTCTATGTTACATATTGAAGGACGAGCGACGGCTGTTATTAGTACATATTTATAAGAAGCTAAGGAGTCCCGAGGCAAGAGGAGGGTGGTACTTAAGTAATTCGCCCCAAACATCCGCCGCCCGACTCACCGCGATACCTTAACCCTTCCAAACTCCCGAAGTTCCAGTTTCCTGCTTTGCCGGGTTTTTGCCCGAGAGGAAAAACCATCGTAAATAAGGGAAGGAAATCAATCATAGCGGAGGAAGGGCTCCCTTCAACAAATTATACGATGTTTCAAAGACGTCAGAGGCTACGGTTGAAGAGTTAGTCAGTTTCGACATGCCTCAGGTAGAGATATACAGTAATCATCGTTTATTAATTAACACAACATCAATCAAATTCTTGCCTTAAGCAGGCACAACCGCCTACCCCACCCCCTATTCTCTATTTAGGCCGTATATTCTATTTTTCATCACTCAAGAACAAACGACGAACAAATTTGAAAAATGCTCCTCTCGTCCTGGTTTTCCTACGGGTAAAAAGTCAGCCATCATGGAACAACACGCAGATTACTCTAGAGATCTCTCTAATTTGTAAAACTTCCTTTGCAAGTCCCGGTGTTATCACATGTTCCTGTTTGCCGAATTGCCAAAATGTGCACTACCGATACTAAACGTACAGCATGTTATCATTTTGATTGGACAATCATCGCTCGGTAATAACAGTGTGTGTTTACTCTGCTGTAATAATAATATTGGTATCACTGACTCTTGGAGAAAAAACAATGAAACGAACAGACGAAATCGGTTTCCCTGGATAAGTAAATTCCTACTGTTTCGTGTAAAGCGTATAATATTTGCTATTATCGTTCAATCGTCGCATGCCGTAGAAAACTGAGTCAAACAGTGTGCAAAAGAGGGTTTAAAATGGGCATGTTGTTCATGGAATTTAGACATTTTGGAATACAAACCATCAAACCTCTTGGAAAATTGAAGTGATTATTGAAGACATCAGGGATGAAAATAGGGGTATTATTCTGTAATAAAGAAGACATGAATAATGGCCGAATTGGGGATTACGAACACAGGTAACCCTCCAACATGAATGGATTTGGAAATATTTTATGTTTTTTCCTGAAGATCGACTAGCCATATTATTGATTCAAAATTTGGTACCGGTTTACGCCCATCAGTAGTCCGTCTTAGGATCACCTAGTCAGTCGGCATTCTCAGAACAAATCTACTCGCCCACTCGAACAGTTGGCGCTCAGAAAGATTTTAACATGAACTGCGCGCTACATGCGCTCACGTAGAACCGAGTATTTTATCTCTCAGCAAACGGGTCGTTGCCCGTGAGAAACTGAGCCTGTACCTTTTGTTCTTATCTGAGACTCAACTCACCCACTTGAATGCTTATGTTGGATTTTGTTCCGTCCTTTTTCTGTGCGCAATATATGTATAAATACGTTTTCTCTCGGTTTTATTTATTTTTTTTCTTAGAGAGTTTAAAATTTCATTCCTCGGAACATCATTTGGCGAAAACAGAGTGGGTAGGTCTCATCAGTCCAGTTCTATTAGTCATCCAGTACCGAGTCTCAATGTTGACTGATAGCCAGGGTTTTTTTAGCTGAGAGAATGACAAGTATGCGTTCCAGGAATCGTTGCCTTGACCAATGTATCCTTCATTTTGAGTCTACCGGAATGTGAATAGAAATGAACGTGGCATAAAGTTCAAAAACAATGAAAATATCATGCAGTAAAAAAGTAAAGTGATGCATAAGCTGAATATGTATGTGACGTTGAGAACATTGAAGAGTACATTTTCCTCCTTTCCCTGATTTTATGAGGCTCCTGAGTTAGGAGCACAAGAGCTCAAGACGGGAACGTTGGGGCACCTTGTGTACATTAGATACTGCCCCAAAAAGATACTGGAATAATGAAGATGGTTACGTAATCGGGGAACTGTCATCTTCCGATGATTTAGAACTACGAGTTGGAAAGGTGTCCCCAGTTCGGAATAATCGGGCAATTAAGGGTGTCTTCCGTTCCCTTCCACCGCCAAAATGGCAGGATTCTTCACCTATACCCTCCACGTACGGACTACAACTCATTTGTTACGACCTCTCGTCGCAAACGCGCCCCAAAGCACGCATCCCTTTTCAATTAGCTTGACCACCCCGAAAACAACAGGTAAAGGGAAGGGCGTACCGTCTGCCTTGCTCCACAAACACCGATGGTAGCGCAATCCAATTAATCGGGTGTTACTACCTGGACTGGGGTAAATCAAATTCGACCGAGATGGCCCGAATTCGAGCCCCTCAAACTGTGAGGTTATTAGGGGTGAAACTGGTAGACAACTTGTGGCAACTTCTGAACTCGTGAGTCAATAAATGAACTGATGGATTTCCACCGCGGCAGTCTAGAAAGGTCCTCTCAGGCTGTGATTTGTATGGGATTCGTATTGCAGAGGAGCGTAGCTACCAAAGTAATCCATGAGAACTCTCTCGACGTTGTATTTTTCCAAGTATGAGTATCATTCATCTTTTGTGAAGCGGGCATCCATATTAGATAATGACAGCTATTTTGGAAGACTTTATGAAATCATGTCGCTTCATTTTTGAGCTCAATTTCAACATAGCATGAAACTGCTCTGTTTCTGCCTTTGACGTTCAATACATTTTAGAATCATTTAGGTACCCATCTTGACCCAAATCCACCTCCAGAGGGCACCAATTAAACCAAGGACCCATCTCAATGGATGATGAAAATTTTTTTTCTAAAAATCCGACATTCTGGTCAGGGACCTCCGTCCGGTCTTAGTAGGTCCAATCTGGCCAAATTTGGAAAGGGTAGGTATGGGTGAAAATGAGTTCATGAAACTCTACTTTCAGGGCTTTTTTGATGAATTTATTCCTGAATGAAAACATACTACAGACAATATAATCCGAAGAACCAACTGCAAAAAGCGGCGGGTTCTTTGTTGTCTCCGCGCACATTGACAGGTGTTAATAGGTGATACCGGCCAACCAGCCAACGTTTGCTGGTCAGAATCCATGGTCCCTCTTGGCCACTCTAGGACTTCTAGTGGAAGTCTGGTGGAAGCCAGTTCTCTCGTTCTCAGACTGCAGGGTGACATCGAGCATAGAGCAAGATGAGATGTTGCAGTAAAAAAATGGTGGGAGATGGTGTTGACAGAAAGGTGTGAGGTCCCGTGGGATAAGGTATTGGCCGATGTAATGACAGGCCGGGTCCCGCCGTCCAAGCTGTTATTACTGGCCAACTCCGAACTTCACCTTCATAGCCTAATTGTGATCGGCATCGCCTTCGTAGGTGGCCCGACTCCCTTCCAACGGCTCATTCCTATTGATTACCAATCGCTGGAGCTGAGGTTTCCTCTAATTGTTTATCCATCACGAACCCGTCGAATCTAAAAGTATAGGTTCTCGGTTCCTAATGTGAATTTTGTTTCGACCCATCTGACGGTCTGAGAGTTCAGCCGAACCCCCTCATTACAGTATCTCCTGCCTGTGATTACCTCGTCATGACACCGAAATACTCGGCTAACTGAATTTCATTAGCTCCACATCTGAATGGAGACATTATCTTCGAGAGTGTTCGCGCTATCACAGAATCAGATTCGATCCACCGGTCTTTCCTACACTTCAGTATTCCCATAAAGCCCCTCAGGAAGCATTTTGTACCACATCGTTTTGTTTTTCTTGTGGTTAGGTAGTTTTGTACGAATAAAATAATGGTTTTCGCAAATTTATGACGTTCCTTGGGGGCTGTAATAATAGCGCAATCTATGTTTTAAGGTGCTTTAAGTTGATTCTTTCTAGGCGTAGGTAAGTAAGTCCGCCAGGTCTTCCCTCACACTATTATCACCTAGAATTCTACTCTCAATAACACGATGTTTCCGTGGTATACACTTGAAATTATTTTCCGTGAGGACTCCTACGAATCGTCATCAAATACGGCCTCCTCAGGTCAGGTATTACATACTCCAGTGGCAGGAGGCAACGGATAAACGTTTCATAAAATGAAACTGCCTTCACCGAAAGCACATCGGCACGAGTTGGAAAGAAGCTTATAATTAATACAGTGGTGAAAAAGACGAGCAATGAGAAAGACCTTTGTGCCACTTGAATAATAGCATATTGAAAATATGATAAAAACCACGCGGAGGGTCGGAACGTTTTGAAGTTTCTTCTGTTTCTAATTTCAAAGGTACATATTGGACGGGCTGGAGTGGGAGGAGATCTTTATATTTCTATGAGGTTTTCTTTTTTGTACTCAAAGGCCATTGAAGTAGGTTATATATCACTTGCAGTTACCCCTTTCACTCTCCTGCTGCTTTCCATATGAATGGAGAAACTCATTTTTTTCTTTATTTTTTCACGGTATTTCGGCCTTTCTCCTCGTGAGGCCCTTCCATTTCATTTCGATCGGATAAGAGTTCTCAAAAGTATAACTTCATATAACGAAATGGAGAAAAAAGATTCAGCAAAAAAGTGGTCTTATCTATAACACATACCCTTTTTCCTCTTCCTTTCCGCTGTTTCCCAATTCACATTGAGTCGGGCGCGGAGAGAGGGGATGTGTTTGAAAATCCTTTTATAAGCGAAATTAAAAATTAGCACAAAGGTCGGAAAGGAGAAGATATTCATGAATAGGTGGAGTATACAGCACGCCCGGCTATCGGGTAAACTGTAAGTACTCCGTGTGGGTAAAAATGTAGAAACAAAAAAATTAAAAACTTTTCCTTCGAATAGCCGAGCGCTTTTGAAGAGGAGCTCCATGAGAACGAAGGCCAAGCAGTAGTATAAGTAGAATAGCGGTTTAGTCGTCGATAATTTCAACAAATAACTGCAGTAAAATCAAACTAAGTTTTTTTTTTTGCAACTACGCAGAGATTGAGGGAGTAAACATCGCTTATTAATCCCCCACGAATTAAACAAGACATAAAAAATACATTCGAAAGGAGGTGAGGTTTCTAGTGGGTAACTATATCCACAGACCTCAATTCTTATAAAGATTCTCCTCTCCTTAACCCTTCGAGGGTGGGGCCGGTGCACTGAGTGCGCCAGTGACTGAATTTTCACTGGCAGATCAAGAGTTATAGTTCCAGGAATCTCTCCTACCCTCTACCCTCCTATTTACACGTCACGTACACATTTCAATCATCGGAATTGTTCAGTTCCTCCCAGACCTTGCTCCAGATCGCTTGTCTCGATTTTTTTCCGTGTTGGTGCATCGAGTGCGCCGCCCCACCAACGATGTCCCAATCCAAAAAAACCATACCTCCTTCCGAATTTGCGCGAGTTTTGCAAGAGTTGTCAGAGGAAGACGAAGGATCGGGTCAAGAAGAAGCTTTGGATGTTGATGAGGAAGAAGTTGTTGGGCAAGAGGACGTAGATACAGAATCGACAAAAGCAGCAAGACCTCCCAGAGCATGCTAAAGCCATCATCCGAAGGTTGCTTCCTTCTTCAGTAGAGATGAATAAATCAGTCAGAAGTGAGGGACCACCCACGAAGAAGCGAGGTCGTTGTTCCACATGTGGATGAGCAAAGAACATCAATACAACCATTGTTTGTTCTCAGTGCTACAATTTCAACTGCAAGGCTCACCTGGCAGAAAGTGCACCACTGTGCCAAACGTGTGCGGCTTCTGATTCCGATGAAGAATGAGTTAGTGTGAAAAATGGGCATCGTCAAGGAGTTCATTGAAGTTATTTTGAATACCTACTTAACATTTACGAGTACTAACTTGCTTATCAGTCAACTTTTTATATACTCGTATATGTTCCTTTTTCTGGTCATTAAAAAAAAAAAAAAAACAACTTTTGGTATTGTCTGAATTCTATTCAATGATGCACATACATTGATTTGTTCGAAAACCTGGTAATAGAAGGTGAAACTGACGAAAAAAGTCTGGCGCACCGAGTGCGCCACCCCACCCGAATGAGGATGCAAGACCTCCCCATCCTCGAAGGGTTAATCCGAAAAAAACATAAATATATATAAAAATGCATACGTTTGCTTAATTCACCATATCAAAACCGTCTGCTTAGAATGAGGGGTAGTAAAGTAATATTTGGAGTAATATAACATAGTAGTATTATCATTTCAATGGGGAGTAATAAACAATGTGAGACGATTAAAGCGATATCTAAAAAGAATTACCTACATCACTTATGAGCACTTTGCTCTCGTAAATGAGTCCTCGTCATAAGAACTGTTCTGTCTCTTATGCACTTATGTGCTTGCATTCCCTCCAGTAATACGTTTAGGCGGTTCGAAAACGATAAGTACTCTAATGATGTTTTTTCCTCTGTTGTTACTACTGGAGCCAGAAGAGCGCCTACAATGACTCCCAGAATCTCCATAAAAGGACACCTTGACCCGGTCAATTGTTGAGTTTTCCTCCCCCATTTAGTACCTTACAAGCCAGACTAAAGCGGCTTTCTATTACGTACCTACTGGTATTAAAAGTGTCGAAGTGGTTGCGAAAAAATTATTGTTGTGACTTGGGGATGAGCTCGGTTGGGCCCGACTGTAACGTTGTTGTGTCTTGTCCACTGGATGCCATTTTCTTCTTTACTTTTTCACAACCTAAAAGCCCTTTATGCCTCTGAGCATTCAATCTCAAAAAACCATAAAACTGGCTTAAGGTGGTTAGGTCCCAGTCAAATTCGGAGACGACGGACTCCCGTAGGACGACACAACATGCACACCAAATTTTCGTCCTGGCCATAACAAAGTACTGGCGAGGTATAATGTGGACGTGATATTTTTACAACGCAGGTGCTCGGAAGAGCTTATTATTCACTATAAAAATTTTTGTCTTGGTCATAACAAAGTACTAACGGGACTGGTACAATCTGGACGTGATATTTGTACAACGCAGGAATTCGGAGAAGCTTATTTTATATTTTACCAAATTTTCTTCCTAGTCATAACAAGGTACTGGCGGGACTGTTATAATGTGGGCGTGATATTTTTACCACGCAGGTGTCTGGAGGAGATTATTATTCACACCCTGGCCAAATCCTAAACTGGAAAGCAACGTAAACCCACGAACAATATAAGATTTGGTGGGAAAGGTGAAGAATCCATATTATATGTCCTCTCAGGGCTTGGTATGAAGTTTTAAAAAGCTTTCGTTGTAATTTTTTCATAACGCCTGTATTATTGTTTGATAATCGCAGTTTTTCGTAAACACAGAGGCCACAAACAGTTTTCTTTTTGCCATT
The DNA here is from genome assembly GCA_019603395.1 of Cyrtorhinus lividipennis. Classification (NCBI taxonomy): domain Eukaryota; kingdom Metazoa; phylum Arthropoda; class Insecta; order Hemiptera; family Miridae; genus Cyrtorhinus; species Cyrtorhinus lividipennis. The sequence goes on along the minus strand of CM034007.1, from coordinate 17,511,484 downwards.
AGCAGATCAACACTTTCCACCGGTATGTCTAGCTGACACTGTCTCTGTAAGGCTACTTTCCGGGTCATTTTGTTCTGTGACAGTCGTATTATTTTGCTTACCATCTCAAAAGTGGGAAATGAGAAGGCATGATTATTTTCATCCTGATTGACGGACCTCCCAGTCGTCTCTCATCGCGAAGTTATTGCCGTACACCCTTACCGACCTCCGGAGTGAATGTCTGATTCGCTCTTCACGAGCCTGTCGGTCGCCATGAAGAAGAGATTGAGCTCGCTATACCTCGTACGTGATTATAGTCCGCCCTTCTCCGCTATTAGGTGCAACCACAGTTACAAGTGGCACCGAAATCGATGATGCCACTCGACACGTGCGGACGTCTCGCGATGAAACGTCCGCTATACGTAATCGGACAGTAAATGCTGAGATGGATCTCGGCACGAAGTTGTTGGCTGGTGAGCAGTAAGAGTAATGCTACCGTAAATTGGTTTACTGTTCCAAATATACAGACAGGAAAACAATTTCCTACTGCCAGATGATGACAAAAATCCACTTTTTTATGATGTACAATTTTAATTAATGGTTTTTGATGTTTCCCCGTCAGTTTTCTCCATAAACGTTTAAACGATCAGTTGTAGACATTGGAGTTGTATAGTGTTCTGTGCGTCACAGCAGTTTCTTGTATTTTAATTCGTGGCAACGACAACCAAGCGACATTATCTTATCGATCCTTTTAATGCCCATTATTTACTCCAGTGGATTTAAGGGGGATGGAGGGGGGTGAGCTCTGGTGTTGCTCCGGGTAGCGAACCCGTTTGTATCGACACCTAAGAGCAATTTAGGATCAGGTTTATAGGGATCCCATTCGATCAAACAATAACTTAAGCCTGTCATCAACAGTTTACCGAACACGATGGAAACTGCCCCCTCCCTTCGTCCTCCTCAGTTCCAGCCGACACTCGCCACCCCCCGGAGGACACGCTGCCATCCGAGTCGTTTCTCATTCGAGCCCCCTTCCCCACGTAGCTGACTAATTCATAATCGATAGGAATCACAGACTACTTATAACTTCCCTCCGAGCTCCCCGTTGGTAACATTACTCAGCGACATCACGAAGTCTTGGAAAGACCTCGATCAGATCGATTCCGAGGGACTCGGGAAAATAAACGCCCGCCGCTAAGTAAAACTTACCTTCATCGCTAGTTATATAAATGCCATCTTAATAAATCAGTGGCAAGATTTTAAAGCGCATGAAAACCCTATGATACCATTTGATTTTAATTATCTCCAAAATGACGACAACAACTCAAAATATTGGAATAAGAATAATGTAAAATAATAAAATAGCTGAATGAAATAACCACGGAGTCGCGCCAACAATGTAATAGGCATTCGACAAATACTCACTCTCCTTCGACCCCCTCCCCCCTGTCCCACAAACGCCATTGGTATAAAGGCCAATCAGCCTCATCGTGCTTCGGTGTAACGGACGGAAAGTTGTCGAGTAGGGTGTGACTTCTAATAGACCGAGAGGTTGAAGTTCAACGCGGCCGATTCGCCAACCGGCTCGACATAAATTTCCACTGATCCCATCAAGTTAGTTAGTCAAGTTAACCCCTTTTACGAGGGGTCTCACCGTCCTTCGTCACTTGATTTTATTCCAATAATCGCGTTGAGTCAGCGGCGTACTAAAATACAACTAAACGGTCGTTTCACTCTTCAGTCGTCTTAGTGTGTGTGAGAAACGCAGCAAGCTCGATAACAAATGCATTTCAAATTAGGAGAGTCCAACTCATTCTCTCCAATCAGTACTGTCGTACAGAGTTATCGTCAAGCCAATTAAAAACATAATGGTGCTATCGTTTGGACTTGAGACGAGTTTTTTTCGTTTGAAGTAACACTTAATGAAGCGATGTGAGAACCAAATAGGTACCAATCGACAGTTTTTCCTAACACTCGGTTTTATTTTTCAAATGTGAATTCATCGGCATTGTGTACCAGCGTCTTCCCAGACCATTATATCAGGAAACCCTAGAAATATCAAAGAGGGGAGATTTCCTCAAGTTCAAGCGTGGGGTTCTCAATATCATAAAATGCTCCTCCAAGTTACCCTGAAGAGGAGAGGCTTGAGATATTGAAGAAAAACGGAGAAAAACTGAAAGTAGAGATTGCAGTAAAAGAAGAAAAAGAGACCGCCGACGATCCAACAAGAAGTCCCATTTGGTCTCCATCTCAGAAACGCAGGTAGGTACTGAGCAATAACTGTGAAATATGTAAAACAGAAGATTGGTCGGTAGGTATCCGTAGCAACGGAGGGCAGTAAAGCTCTCATAGGCTCCGAGAGATGCGCTATTTGTCTCCTCGGACGGTCGAGGGGGTTTGAAAAAAATCATCCAACCGACTGCCCAGGAAGCCGGGGATTTCTGAGACTCATGACGACCGCTGCAGGAAAAGCGTTAAAAAGGCCGAGCGCTATTACCTTCTTCAAGACGCATCAACAACGCTAAAAAAGAGACACAAATCAACCGAGGAGAGTCCCTCCTATCAGTCATCGCCCCTTCTCTACACGCAGCTAGTGCGCGAAAGGACTTTTGTCAGGGATCATTTGAAAATTACCCATTCAATCATGGACGTGCCTTCGCGGCGGTCGTGTGAGAAATGGCTCTGAGGAAACCGCAAGCTGAGTAGAAATGTCTTCATCTCCAGGTAAGCACGGCAATGGACGAGAATAGGCAGATCTCCGGAATCCTTCGTTTGGGATGAGATGCTATTTGGTGGGCGGAATTTCGGCTAAAGAGGTGAAACGATGGGTTGTTTTTAGATGAACTTGAGTTGCGAATGGATGCATGAGAAGAGTTATCAGGAACGACTAAATTCCATGAAAACAAGAACTATGAACATTGAATCTCATACTGTGAATTTCAAGAGCATGCAAGGAAGCCATTCAAGTCACTGACTGGGTATCGTGTATCCAGCCGTACCCTGTTTTCGGTTATCATAGACTCGTGAAGGGCTTTTCCCCTCGAATTGATTTTAGTCATAAAGATACAGCTGCGGGAAGTTATCTTCACAACCAGCAGGTTTGGACCACTCTTGAGAAGGCTCACAAGAAATGTCACAGAGATGCACCGCTATGGTGTGAAGCGCTGAGGCGGTTGGTGAGATGGGAAGGGGATGGCTGATTAATAGCAAGTTACAGAAAAGAAAAGAAGCGTGAGCGGCGAAAGGCCTGAAATAAGAAGGTGACACGTATTAAGACCTGGAGGATTAGAAGCGAAGAGGTATACGACAGTCGTATCCTACAGCCATTTGTAGTAAGGAACAAAGGAAAAGTCAAATCGGTTTCAATGACGTCGACCGCAGGGCCTTTTACCATACAAATACGGTGCGATCATTGGGTTCAGGCTATTAGAACCTCTTTTGTAACGGTGAACAATGGGGTGGGCCATCCCCTACCCCCTTCAACTATCGTTCCACCGTACGGGATTCCGAGTTATTCAATAGGGAGATTACCCAGGATATTCACAGACTCAGAGCTGTCATCAATGGGAAGTCGATCAGTCCAAAAAGCGAACGGTAACCCCTTCCCCTTCCCCACACTCGCCTCAAAGTAGAAGATTTTTCAGGCCTGAACTAAAGAAGTATTCTCTTCAATCAAAAAGAGAGGGTTATACCGGCAATTTTTTTAGCCTGTGACCCTGGTGACCAATGCTATACTTCAGTGAGGAAGAAGCACATCATACCAAGAAAATCAGTTTAAACTTTTAAAAATCGACGACAGATAAGTTTAATAACTTTTTGGAATTTGTCTAATTTTTTTCTCACATTCCGGGAAAAATAACTGATTTATAAAAATGTTAGAAAAGTAGCCTTTTTTCACACTAAATTGGCGCACAATATTTTCAAGTCATCCCCCGCAAACCGTATTTCGACTTGTCTCAATCCGATTCATGGGTTCCGATTTCGGCCCTCTCACAGCGCCTGAAGATAGCGTAGTTAGATCTCCGCCGGATTGTAGGCCGTGGTGAATCTCAAGTCGTGAGATCTCACTAAGGCTAGATTCCCAGGGACATTCTTTGGACCACCCCTGCTCCGTCTAATTCAACCATCTTCTCAATCAGCCGATTTATTCATTATCCGCCTTTAATAGGACGAGCGGGGTGATCCTTGAACGGACTCCCGTCATTATGGGGAGGGGGTTTCGAAGGTTTTATTTTTTTCGGAACCGAATCATTCGGTAGCTTTCCCTTAATTCCAGTATTAGTTACGGCCTCCCCGTACATTGGAGATGCTGAAGTGGTGGCCAGTCATCATCCAATTGAGCTACTCCCTCGAATCATGGATTAGTTTCATACCTGCAGAATTTGAGGTTGAAACAGCAAGATAAATACATGGCGACGGAGTAGCACGCAGCAGCTGTTACATTTTTCTTCGTCCCTAATCTTTGTGATTCATATTGAAGTCACTCGGTTGAATAGGGCAGTTAAGTGTCGACGTTGCGTGTATTGTGCACGATTTCAAATAAGGCCAACATATCGTACTATTATTAATTGGACACGTTTCAATGTGGGGATAGCTTGCTAAACGTATTACATTGTTGCTGGCAACCAACTGAAAATAACAAAAATATCAAATATCGCACTTTGGTATTAAAAATTAAAAAAAAAACCATGAGGAATTGAAAAAAACGAATACATCCAAAATCATCTACTAAACTTCTAATGGGCTCTGCACTTTCGGACGTAGGTTAGGTATCAACAGACAACGTGCTAGCAATATGAGTTATCTTTAGTAATGCAAGACTAACTTACAAAACAACTGACTGCTCGGAACCTGCCGACCAACGTTAGTGCTGAGATTCCCCTTGCCATTGGAATTCGAGTAGTTTTTGTGCCGGCACGGTCTCACAAGAAGAAGCAGTCAGATCCCATGGCGTTAGCTCCGCTGAAGCCTTTTCCGCATATCGGTACTTGTCAACTCCCTTCACAACCGATGGATAATCACACGAAATCGGCCGTTTCTCGCATTCCGACACACTGCTTTTCACCGCATTCCAGGACGTTACCCGAGGAAACGTACTTACCTTGGATTAGCTTCTCCCTCCTCCCACGTTTAAAACGTTCTTTGATCCGAGGAACACCTTTATTTCTTATGGCTCTTCCTCGCTATACCTCTTCAACCGTTTCATATTTCATGAAAGTTACATAAGGAAGGGTGAATTGTCTCATGCTCCGCGATGCCTACAAAACACTGTGAGCAATTCCATACAACGCTTCGCTAAAGCGAGCTTATGCGATGCGTAGTGCGGGAAAAGAAAAATATGGAAAATTGAACCTGTTTTTATTGCTCAACTTCGCAATAGCGCGTCAAGTGTTACCCCTCTGACTAGAATTTAAGAGAGACCATGTACATCAATTCATGATGCACATCCCACTTTTCTTCATTTATGTAGATGTTGTATAGGGCCCGTCCTATTTGCTTCGATTGATGGTGAAAATAAAATTTATGGAACATTCAAAGTACAAATTTACCTCTTTTCAGGCAATCAGCATTTTTAAGGTGATAAACGCCGATGAAACAAGCTTTTCAATTCCTGCAGGGGAGTTCACGTTCCTTATTGAGATGATGTGCCTCGAAATCGTTAGGACCTTAAAAAGAAGGGGGTGGGGGCAGTGGGTCTAGAGTGTCCCGGTCTCATTTCAATCGATTCAGCGCCCAAATTTTAGTGGAAAATGATACCCCAAACGCCAAGATCAGACACAAATCTCAAAAAAAAAAAAAAACATTTTTCCAAAAAACACATTTTGACCTCCCTTTTTCCAAATTTGGTCCGACTGGGCTGGAAATTTTCTAAGATCTACTAAAGCTAGAAACGGGTCTCTGACCAAAGTTTCAGGTTCTTAGAAAATTCTCAACAACCAAAAAAAAAAAAAAAAAAAAAAAAAAAAAAAAGGCGGGGACCACGGCAAAAGTTATCATGAAACGACTAATAAGCAATTTCGTGAAAGATGTGAATCTTGAATTGCTTTTTTCGAGATCCTTGTTAATGAAGTGATTGAAACCGGACCAGGACCACACTCATGTCATTCGCATAGTGATCTTCTAGGAACAATTGCCAGGAACAATCAAAATCTACTTTGATTTTCATGATGTACAACTTTTATGTCCCCTTTTCGATTTTATGTAGTTTTTCGGTCAGGTCAGGTTAATACGCTCTTATAGGAGTGGAATACCCTTGTATGTGTGTGGAATAGGAATGATGAAAACCGGAATTTTATATTTTATGTTTCATAGTCTCTATTTATATACCGTCAAAATCCGAAACAACTGTCCATTACTTCGCCGCCCGGGCCGGAAGACTCATTTTACAAAGCAGCTCATGGATATTTTGAAAATATTGAGTTTCGATATTTTGTCGGGTAAGGACCCATTGTGAGCAAATTTGCTGTTTTTTCCCAATATCCAAGCACCAAGCTTCACAGGTTATGATCGAAAACTGTCTCATTCAAGAAAAATGTCATAGGTTGATTGACGGAAGGGCTCAGCAGAGGGAAGCGGTGAGTGATGCGATGATTGAGGACTCAGGTGTAAGCCGGGCCCATCAAACGGTGGATCGTCGAGTCGCTTAGGGGCCGTCATCAGGTGATTTGTCACGGCAATGGCGAGAGCCTATTGATACGGGCTCTTTCACTGATAGAGTTTGGCCGATAATAATTGGTGTTTGACAGTGCCCGGTGATGACGCGTCCCTTCCGCGGCCTCTAATGTCGGCTGGCATTAGGATCGTCGAGATTGAGGAGCGGAATACGGCTTTCGATAGGTGGTCGATATAACAGCTCGTTCATGAGCCCGCTTATTACCTTTTGGATACGCACGCAAGAGGCAAGAATCTTGGGGATTGCTCGACCGAGAGTAAACACACGGGGAAGACGAACGATTCGAAGTTTTCTTTTTCACGGTGGCGAGGCCCGTTCCCGTACTTATCTACCGAACAGGGTGGTCACATTTCAGTGGACTAACTATATATTCCTTCAGGATACCAAATGCCGAAGAACGTAAAAATTCAAATATTTTTAGCCCAGTTTCCCACCCTAACCTCAATAAAATCACCTTAATGCCACGATCTACAAACAACGACACGGTGGATTATCCCCAGCATGAGGGTGAATACCGCAAGATGCCAAATCAAATCGACCATTAGATCGATGGAGAGTGATATCGTTGTTAGAAGCGGTAAGAGGACTAATGGAATCACCGTCGAGTGTTGAGTGGTTTGCCAATGTTGTATTGTCACCCAATCAAGGTGGTTAGAGGTGAGCTCTTCGCCGAACTGGCAGCGCGATTAGTTAGGGATTGTTGTTGATCGAGATGATTCAATTTCACTTCCAACTACCGCTCACTCAGCCCTGCCCTTAGAGGCGCAGACAAATGAGTGTGTAACTGACGGCATCAGCGTCTGCTACTCCACCCATTTATTTATTAAGATACCCAATTTACGATAAGTGAGATTTTGGTCACTGATGACAACGATAATCGACTCAGACGCACGAATTTTCTTCTTTATTCCACTAACAAACCGATAGTTCGTTCGTAGTCGAATATAAATAGGATCACCACATCCGCTATGAGACAATAAAAATAACCTTATTCCGTCGAGGGCCCAAAAGTGATGTGATATGACAGCGAGAGTTCGACAGCCGCTGACTCTATCAAACCATGCACAGTAGTCACATTCATCGCCTAATTACAGACGCAGGCATCTCGTCGCTTCCGTCTGTCTTTTCTTTTCACAGTGAATGAAGCCGAATAATGTAAATCTGAACCGTCATCACTACTAAATGATTATTCAGTGAACGTCTGGAAGAAAATTATGAGCATGATCAAAAGGCCTACGAGTATAGCGAAATACAGTTCTGTCATTCCCTGTTGGTATTTGAATGATGCTAGGTTCGCTTCATTTTTTTTCAAATATATAATATTTAACGTGGTCGGTCTTGGTTGGTTATTCCTTGGTTTTGATGCAAAAATTCAATCTCTCCGATTCGGCTCAAAATTTTTTTTCTGGACGTTTCAAGATGTAAGGATCAAAATTAGCAAATGTCCGTCCGCCGTCCACGCCAATTTAGGTAGTAGAAAACTTTCTTAAAACCTGACATTTTGGTCAGGGACCCGTTTTTGGCTCTAGTTGGTCCTCGAAACTTTTCATCTCGATCGGACCAATTTTGGGCGGGGTAGGGGTCAAATTGTGTATTTCCAAAAATGGATTTTCGAGATTTTTGGTAATCCAGGCGTGTGGAGTATAATTTTCCACTAAATCTTGGACGCTGAATCCATTAAAATGGGTCCCAGAACGATTGATACCCACCGGAAGAAGTTATGGGTCAAAATGGGTTTCTATCTACCCATTTTGAATATGTGTTTTCAAGATTTCTGGTACCTAGGCGTGGTATCATTTTCCACTAAATTTTGGACGCTGAATCGATTGGATGAGGTCTGAGACCCACCACACACACTGTTTCCCCCATTTTCCCCATGTTGAAGAAATGAGTCTCCATGTGCCTGGTCCGAGAAATAACATACCTAGGTGCATTCTTAACATTTAATCGAGTGCGAATAGCATAAAATTTACCAGAAATTCCTCTTTAATAGAGATCGTCATGATAGGTTTTCTGACAAATCACGGTGAGAATCACACGATTTTACAAATTGAAAACGATACATAGAGACCGACTGGGTATCGTCTCCACAATACTCATATTATACTTTGTAGATGAGGAGAGGGATATGTGAACGTCACCTAGAAAACATCACATGTTTTCTTTACATTCGCTAAAACCAAATTTGAACTACATTATGTTTAATGGGGCGAACATAAAGCTGCACATGTCTGTATAGCTTTATTAAAATGAAAAGCGTAGGAGTAGGAATGCGCTTTGTGAAAATATGAGCGTGGGTCCGCGAAACGCTTATCCCGAACTCAGTTTCTCTCAGCAAACCAAAGGAAGAAAATTTCGGAAGGAGAGCTTTCAAAACATCACTACAGTTTCATTTTATTAGGTAAGTGCTTAGAGAATTTAGATACTCGTAGTATAGTAATTTAAATTGAGAAATATCTTCCTGTCTGAAGTGGTCATTTATACGTACTATCGTTGTGATTATCTATAAATAAATGAGGTTTGAACGAAGAAATGATGAAACTATTGTTCTATGTGGTTCGGCTTCCGGTATGATCATCCTAAATGCTTTTTCTTCTAAGCAAAAATTTCAAGAACGGACCCCATTTGGAGGGATATGGGGGGGGGGGGGGTACATTTTGTTTGTGCGTTGCCGATGGTCCAATGAGAATTGGTGACAAACAATCTGTCCACACCATAAAACAAAACGTACTGTAAATGCATTTTTACAGTTACTCGCATCACACGACGCTCATAATCCAACTGTAAAAGGTCGATATAAGAAAAATGAGGGGACCACCCGCACATAAGGTTGCATGCCGTCAATTATCACGACTCTTAGCGTATTCATCCAGCAACAAACGCGAAGGGCACGAAAGTTTTGACTCGGATGTTCTAATCTTACTATTCCAGACATACCAGGTCACGCAGGGGTTGAACGTGTGTGTTCCATCATTTTCGCGGATAAAACCCGGACATTCTCCACGCAACATTTGTTCCGATGCCCGATGAATCAGTTGCCAATAGCGTAGAGTTGAACCTGTTTAAGAAGTGGACCACGAAATTTCAGGCTTACTGGAGTAAGCGATCATAACTGGAATCTACATGAACCACGGGTGCCTCAAGGAAAAGTCAGACTATATGGAGCGATTCCAAGCATTGAGTACCGACGGTAGGTTTGTATATAAAAACCGTCTATCAATCAAAGCTTAAAATAAGGATACAATTTATTAATACATTAAGTATAATAATAATAAAAAAAACTAAATTGGAGTTCCGTTATACTGGGAATGGAATTTTTTGTTTAATTTTTACACCCATTAAATTTACAGTTACATGAAAATATTTTACAAAATTACAATGAAATCGATAAAACCACTACAATTTAACCACGACACACAATGGCCAGCGAATTTCCTGCCTTAGACTTGCTTAGTCGAAAGGAGCCCTGTCAACGCCCCCACATGTTTAAACGGAGGAACATGTGGCTTCTGAATCATTTGTAAGCGATCAATTAACCGTGGGATCATGAAAAAAAGGAACACTGCGAATCATTCCAGCCTCGTCAATTTAATTGCCGTCTTCTCATGATTAACTAACGGCTTCGACACTTATTCCCAGCGATGACGGGTTCCATTAAATACAATCAATCGCTAGTATGAATTAAGGACGTTGTAGTTCTCAGATGATATTTTTAATTCGCCCGAACCCTCTATTATTCATCACGCGGAACGACAACGACAAAATATGATCATGATCCTAATAGTCAATGTTCATCTTGTGGAAGTGGATCCGCTGATGAAAGTCTGTAATCGAATTGGAAAAATATTTAGATTTTCAGGGATTTTCTAAGACTTGAGCAGTATGTAGGTCATCAAAAAATAAGGATCCCAGGCGGTTTTCTCTTTGGTGCAATAAACATTTTACTGGTGCCTGCTATAAACGGAAGTTTTCACTTTTACAGAGTTACTTAAAAAATAAATAAAATTAAAACAAATGTTGGTGATATCTCTAACATCAACAGATTGGGAACAGAAGGTGAATTAATAAAAGACGCACATTTCTAATAATCAGAATCAGGTAGACTCGGTTGATGGCATAAGAGGAAAGCCCAATCAATTGGATTTAACTGAATAGGGGGCTCACCCTATTCAGAATGAAGTATGGAGAGTAACGGAGTGACGTATTTTACGAACCGCCGAAACACTACCTATCTCCAGTAGGTAACGCGTTGGATGGGGAGCAAAGACCGCCACCCCTCGATCATTTTGGATCAGAACAAGGGGACCGCCTGTCCAGTGGCATCGGTGAATTCTCCTTCGATTAACAGGCTGACACCATGGCCATAAGCGGGAGGGAATCGTATTTGCAGGCCCACGGACTACAAATCAATGGTAGTTTAACACTCGGGACAGGTTTGGGGAGAGATACCGACGGCGTGACCTGGCTTTGATTTAAATGAACCCACAGTTGCTATCGGTTATAAAGAATGTGAAAGGTTCCATGTAAATGGAATGGTCGTAAGGTAGGCTATAAATCGATGATGGGAATCAGTAGAAGGTGACAGCAGATTTGTAGCTGCTATCAGAAAAGATTACTCAAACTAACCACAACTCCCTTCCAGGAGAGCAAGTCGTATGAAATATCCTCATCATTCCGGACTCAGGAATAATTTTATTATATATAAAAAAATGATAGAGTGTGTCGTTGTGTAGTTTAGATAGATTGGACCACACAGCCAATGTGGATTTATTCCTCGGAAAGATATACTGAGTGGATCCTCCAGAGATTTATTCTTCATTCACTGGATATAAGCACACAAGCAGACTCAGGTTGATAAATAAGTCTACATTAGTCCTGCATTATCGGCTTCACCCAGCCGTTATTTATATATTCAGTCGATTCCTTCGAGGAGTGCTCGGGATTAGAGGGGGCTATTCCGTCCCCGCCGCCGCGTGAATCAATCCTCTTTTGCCCCTTTCCAAAACAAACCCCGAACGTCTCAAAACGGGAAACCTGAGTTATGGCTCTGCCCTCGCCTAATGTCCTATAAGCCCCCTCCCCCGTCACCACATTCATTATATCTACCTTTACTTCATGCTATGCGCGCATCCTCGTGCCGAGAGATGTCGCAGTTTTACCTGCATACCAAGATTTAGCAATTCGCAGGAATGAACGTCGTTCCCACGTTGAAAGTATTTTTTTTTTCTAGAAGGTTCAGTAACGCACTAACTCTCCTTGACAAGCTCCAGAGCCTCCGGAAGGTACCAGATTTATGATCGAGAGAAATCAACTGCACAGGTGGGTGAGAATAACGCGATTTCAGTAGGCCGATCGTGGTAGCAATGCAGCATTGCTAACGTACCCAGTCAGGAAGTGTCGGGCCTTGCGCATGATGGATTTACCAAGCTACCCAAACAGCAATGCCAAAAAGGATAGCGCTTACCACAATTTCCTTGAGCTTAAACCACTGCGGATAAGAATGTGAGCAGATAACCAGGGAGCTGGAAAGGACCAACTTTTCCAACTTCCGAAGGAGGCCAGGATGATGCTATAGCGGGGTATATCTTAGATATTCCGATAATCAAGCTGTGAAGAACAGGCCAATCAATGGAAACTGAAAATATTGGAACATCTTTAAAAAAAATTAACTGCACTCAGCACAGTTTTAATTTTTAGAGATCTTTCGACAAGTATGAAACCGAGGTATGATTGGAGATGCGTGCAGAAGTGACTCGAGAGGCAACAGGTCCTGCAGGGTAAGCCACGGCGATTGGAGCATCACTGTGCAAAAGCTTCTTGGAAGCGAGTGGTGCCAGTGGCGTGATGTACAAACACCAGGTCAGGCCAAAACTGAAAAGATAGGCAACCTCCATGTTTTATCCAGTTTGGTTTTCTCTCGAATATTCTTGAGATTAGAAGTACGGCAGTTCTCATTATTTAAGATCAGCCTGTAGGACGAGAATTTACGGATTCTTTTTGAAGAATACACGTAGCACACAGGAAAGTCACTACAATGTTCTCGAAGGCCATAGTCGAAGTGGTACGGACATTGCTCGTATAACGCTCAACAAGTTGTTAAAATGGCTGAGGTGGACAAAAAGTATCTTCGCGGTCAAAAGGTATTCATTCCAGGATCGGGCATGAAAGCTGAGTACGCTCAGAGCTGACTGTTGAATATGATGATAGATGAGCGGTGCCGCCAGTTGAGGAGGATGTTGTTTTGGAAGTCGATGGTTTCTCTATTTGAAGAATGAATACACTGAATTGGGCCCGAATGAGCAAGCGCATTAAATTGCCTAAGTGACTTGGATGATATCACCGAGAAGGATGTTGGGGCTAGGAGGTGTTGCCGGCTGCCCACGCCAACACCACTGTTAAATGACCCAAACTACATCATTTCAATACTATACCAAGTCCTGACACGTGTCCTGCTTGCCACCTCCTATACAATCTCCGTTATTGCCAGCCTCCGCTAGAATGCCTTATGTGAGTTTTAAAAATCTTGTTGGAAGGATTAAATAAACTACACACATCCACTCGTGAATAGAACCAAATTAGATATTATTATTGTTAGGGGTGGCTCATGAAGAAACCCCGGGGATGGAAACATTCCTATCGTTTTGAAATCAATCCAAGAGAATCTCCAACTTTTAATGGAATCGGGATATTTGGTTCATTTCACGCCGAATTAGGAGTTGGTATGTGAGCTTTCAAGGTGCTTTATCCCAAAAAATTCCTCTCAACATTTCGTCTATATCCGTTCTATATTATCACCAACGCAGTCTACGATGAACAACTCTTAACCTAGAATATTTCTTATTTTTATATTTTCTATACATTACTCATTTCCCTCTTAGAGGTAGATGAAAGTTGAGTGAAAATCGAATAAGCTTTCTTTTTATGGTTATCACGTTGTTCGCAGTATGCGTTCACGATATGATGGGCAGTGTAACGACTAGGTCACCACAATTGCTGTCTGCAGATCTTTGGGTGTGTTCAAAATGTTTGGGTACTACAGAGTAAGAAAATCCACTCCTCATGTGAATCCCGACGAGTATGTCAATAGTCGAGTAAAACTCGAGATGGCTTACTCAGATGGCAGCAAAAAGTAACTATTTTATAACTGATTATTTTTTTTTAATTTTTTTTTGTTACGTAACCAGCTCTAAAAAAGGGGAAAACTACATACCAAAAACTGAGGATACGTCATTGACAAAATGTTTCACTTAAGAGTTACATGCAGGCGATGACAGGTGACGAAGTGTACGAGAAAAGACACGGTTCAATCGTTCCATGTAATAATCGCGTTTCATCCGTCAGTAGAAATGAAGCCAATCGATATTCCTCCGTTTTCCCATCGCCACCCCGTACAAAACCCTCGAGGCTCAAGCGGACTCCGATGTTTGATTTGTCGTTATCTTTTTTTATTCGTTGATTCCGATCATCAAAGGAAATCAACTGTTTTGATCGTCGGGTAGCTGGATGCCACACAACCCTCCACCCACTGCTAACCGCTTTCGGAAGGAAGATAAAAAATATGATTTAATCAAGGTTCTTTGCTGAAGGGGGTTTCAAAACATTCCTGCCAGCCTTCTTTGGGCCCTTTGTAGTTATCGGTATTCGGGAACTTTACAAGAGAAATTCATCATTTTCCAATGTTGGGGAGAAAAAATTAATCTGGATTGACGACTTGGGTACGATTTCGCATTCTCTCTTCCTCGCATCACTCTTTCTAGAATCCAAGAGACGCATAACTCGCCCGATCGTGATTGCCACGGTAATTCAGCTATGGTTTAAGAGTCGAATGTAGAAAAGTGACCAGTTTTCTATGATCTTTGCCTGGTTGAAATGAATTTCCTGGAAGCTTGTAACCGTATAAGTTCTATTAAAGTATACAATAAACACAGTGGTTAAGGTTCACAATAAGTTAAGACCTCTGGAGAGTAACCGTCCTCAAGGACGACAACAGACATGAAATTATACAACTCGCCATTATTTTGATAATTCGTGGCATTTCCATCGTCACGCGGATTCCACAAAAATTGATGAGAAGTAATCTAAGGGTTCATTGATCAGATAGTCGTTGACAAGGATGGATGCGATAACCTTCCGCGGCTGTAATTGTTCTCGTCTCCTCCGTCACGGTACGATGACGATATTAACAGTTCCACGAATATTTTCCTTGGCGTCTACCGCGGACGAGAACGACTTAATAAGATGTTTAAGCGGTGAGAACCAGATGGCAAGTATAGCCCGGTGGACGCTCAGCAGGTGAACGCTGTATGGTCTAGTTCTCCGCCCATCGGGACTGTTACTCCGTGACATTGCGAACTTGAAGGGCTTTTAAAATCTATTTTACGAGCACCACTCATGACACGAAGAGTGCGAACCGGAGCATGAGGATGCGGATAATCTTAGCTCGAAAGGCATATTAACACAGCAAGTCGGAGCAGTGTGGTTACCTATCCTGTATCTTTTCAACCGGGACTGTTCAACCGAGATATTCAGATATAAAAAAGAATTTCATATAAATTTCAATATTCGAACCCCCTATGATGAGTATAGTTCCTTCAAGATTTTCACAAAGTACTAACAACACGCAATAGTCACTTCACTTACTATTGTTCTAACCACCTTACAATATCCACATCCACTGAATGGAGGAAATCATACATTAGACAAGCGGGAATTCGTGATGCCTTACACGAAGCTCGTCCATCATTACCCCAATAACACGTAAATAATCCAGCATTCACTCATGAACCAGCCCATTCCATTGAGGTGCAGCACAATTTATTCAAGACATAATATTGCGAGTAAAAACAATTTGGCAGCTTTTAGCAGGTGAAAATCTGCCCGTAAATCCAAACGAAATGAGTTGATGCAACGGAAATAAATTCCAGAAGTAATATTGGGCTTCTTAAGTACTCTAAGTGCGGATTAATGGCTGCCCATTCAAAAGCGCATTCAATAAGTTGACCACGTGTATCCTCCGACATTGGGACAAATCGATGAAAACTCACAAAAACCAAAATCACATCTGAGAAACCTGTAACATAATATAATAATCATAATAGCACTTGTTTGCAAGAAAGGGCAAAGCGAAGTTCTCAAGGAGGTGCGTACGATGATAACCGTTAATGCATGCGAGTAAAAATTGGATTAAGAATTTTCATCCCGCAAAAAGTAGTCTAATGAATGTTTTGCCTTTTACCCACATCCCCCGTAGCGCATAAATTATTTGGAGTTAACCGAAGAGTTGGTTTTTTAAGCCTTTAGAAGCAGCTGTTGTCCATACGCCCATCCAATTGTTTGCCTTAGGCAGTCTGATTAATGATTCAAGAGAGATTAAGAAAAATATTTAGGTATCGCGTGAAAGGGGGTGGGGGAAGGATAAAAACGTTTACCCCGAAAAAAGTATGTATGAAAAGAGAAGTAGCCGTCAGAGAGGAAGCGTGGGCTTGGGGAACAAAAGGAACATTATTTGGTGCGGATTAATTGGAGGGTGGGAGGACAAAAGAAAAGATGCATAAAGGGAGTGGGGTCCAACCCGAGGAGCGGGGACAACTGGAGTGGGCGACACGAATAAGACGAAAAACTTCTCATCATTAGAGTTAATTGATTGATGAAGTCATAGGACGGAAGTGGCAATACGTCTGAGCCTTTATCAATTGATGCAGCTCGTCTCTCGGACTCAATACTTGGGGTAGTTAAGGAAGAGGTCCTCTATAATTAGTTTGTAGTCATCTAATTGGCGTCTGCCGATCAACGAGTTTGGCCCTCTGAATTCATTAATATACTTCACACCTATATAGAGCCGATCTCAATACCTGACGGAACCGCTAGAGGGAGAGAGAGAAAGATAAAATGATAATGGGAGGGGGGGGGCTACAGTTCACATATCACACCCAGTATGACAGCAACCTTAGCAACCCCCCCCCCCCTCCCACCATCACATGACGTGGCTGAGTATGTTTCCTGGAACTACTCCTGTAATACGATCCGATGGCATTCGTTATACATGGTTGAGGGAAATTTCACCGTTATCACTTATAAATATTCTTGCTGGAAAAGGAACAACTGAGTTTTGACAATGAAATCAGAGTCGACGCAAAAAAAATAATTAATCAAAATTTAGGAGCAATAACAAGAAAAAGGAATACTTTATTCAGAGTAATTAAATATGGAGTTTCAACTAGTCACCGGAGCTGTTTGCTGAAGCAGCTGAATGACATGTAACCGAGGTCGACACTGTTCAACAAACGTCAACGAATGTCGTAAAAGAAAGGAAAAATCAAATGCGGACACAGTTCCAACTTGAAAATTTCCGTACTCCCTAGAATAACTCACAACGAAGAACGAAAATATATTTCAAAGTCGTAATAATTAGTTTTCTAATGAATGAATTAGCATTTCACATTTCTACTTGCTACGTATATCTCTAGAGGAAACATTCTGCATAATCTTTTATCATGTAAATGTGAGACCTAGAAGAAGGAAAAAATTTCTCTTTAATGCACTATGTAGAACAAGTCTGCATTTCATTTTGCCCTTGTCTCATCTGCTATATAAAATAACTGTCTTTTTCATACAAAAGGAGGAATTTACTCGACCCTTATGGCTCGAAATAATTGAAGTGACGGTACAACGCAGCTTGAGTACCTATCCTTTTGATGAATACAAGCCGCTTTTGCAGTATATTTTCCATCACTCGATTTAGTAATGAGAAATTGCTGTGAACGATGTACCTGTGTGTTAAATGTAACAGCTATTGATATTGCTATTCATCATTTCATGTGACAAAAAAAAATTGAACGTGGTGAATTTTTCTTTTTTTTTAATAACTTTTCCGTTGAAGGTTGATATAATAATGTATTTTCCCAAAATTCTTCCGTTCAGACGGGCTCGGTACTGAGCTGATAAGCTGCATTTCGCTTCTCTAGATCAGGAATAAGCAATTTCAGAGGTGGATTACGAAAATCTGAGAAATTCTCCTGAAAAGGATTTAAGAGTCTGGAAATATTATCTCAACTTGAAGTGATCAGCTATAAGACCAACTTAGGAATCAAATAACACAAATCTATGTTGAACTCTCGTTTCCAAAGCTGATAACGGAATTCTCATATTGCCAATCCTTTGAAAAAAGGCACGGAGAAACGAGAACGGAGGAGCTCGTACCAGGATTGCTGAGGACGACGAATAATATCCGATTCGAATTAATTGAGCTGACGCGCATGATCACGCGTTTTCATTTTTCTTTTTTAATTCCAATGAGCAATGTAAAGAACAATTCAATCACTTATCTAAGCATTAAAAATACGACCCAGCTCCGAACCGTGGATCTTATTAGGAGTGATCGTAATTTCACACGAAGTCAGCTAACTTGAGGGGAACGAGTAGCAAAACAGCTCAAATTCTAGTAATGTTCACACGGTACAGAGATCATCAATTTTTGAACGATTCGAGACACATCATTTAGTCTTTGATGACAAATTTAGGACATTTTCACAGCGGCCATACTTCTGATCACTACGAAATATTTCTAGAAGAATTATTCCACTTAGGTGATAATTATATTAAGAGGATATATTGAAGCCTGGTAGGCGTCCCTAACTTGTCTCCTCAGCTCTATACGGTGAAGCATCTCGTAAGAAGTCATTAACCGGCCGGATAACAAGGGACAGGTGCTTGGAGTTCATCACATACGGTGCCGTGAGAGCGTGATGCCAAAGGAACCCGATCCTCAGAAGCTGACATATATCTCCAGATAACAAAATGATGACGCCGTGCGTGCAATCGGTTACCTCATAACAACCTGGACAGTTGTAAATAAGATTTCAGCCTCTCTCAAAGACAAGCCCCATGTTGTCCGAAAGCCCCATAACTCAACATCGACGACTTTATCTTACTCCTGACGAGGAATTTCTCAGTAGCTAACCACAATTTGGCTCTATCTTCGATAATCTCGAACCAACCTCCTTCATCAGTTTTATAGATTACAAACGCTGCAAATTCTTCCACAACGGTTGGTTATTTCTTGGGGTAGGAGTAGGGAAAGGAATTAGCAGTGGAGTGATCCGGACTTGATCCGGAAAGTGAACTTTGACCAAAATTTAAGATTTTTAGAACATTTCCCACTACCGAGCGTGGACGGTGAACGTACCATTGCCTGAATTGGTTGGTCATTCCCTGAATAATGAGCCTATGTTTTCATGTAAAAGATCACGGGGGTTGACCATCTCCGATCGGTCACAAAACTTTTTTTTGGACATTTTGTAATCTCTAAAAAAAAGAGGGCGCGAGAGAGAGCGAAAAAAAACTGTTAAGTGTGTACCTAGAATTCTGATACCTCGTCAGGGACACGCATCTGGCTCTATTTGGTCCTCGAAACTTTTCAGCCCGATCAGGAACCAAATTTGTATGGTAAGAGGGGGAGGGGGTGTCAGCATGAGTTCCTTAAAAAATAGATTATTGAGATTTTTGGCGATTTAAGCGTGGTGGGTATCATTTTTCACTCAATTTTGAACGCTGAATCCATTGCGATGGGTCCCGAACGGATTGCTGCCATCTGGAGGTGGGTATGGGTTAAGTAGGGTGGTTACCTTCTTCATTCGAACATGCATTTTCGATGTTTGGGTATCTAGGGATGTGAAGTATTCTTTCCCACTAAATGATGGACGCTGAATCGATTGGACTCTACAAACGATCTGGGGCACTACAAACTCACTGTTTCCCCCTTACTCTTGATCTAAGGAATAAGCAACAATTGCGGAAGAATTCGCAAGTTTTACAAAATAAGAAAAGTTCCAAAAATTACGGTTTAGGAGGTATTCTCTGTATCACTATATAGGTGATGAGCATCTTTCCTCATGCACATCAGATTGCTGTACGATTTAGGTGGTACCCGGAGTTCCACTCTCCATACCTTGTTTCACTAACCTATGAAGCTCTCAAACCAATAGAAATTGCACAGGATCTATTATTTTAGTAAAACTTACCAGTATAGGGACACCTGAAACAAAGAGAGAACAAATTTAGTTTTATGAACAAGACACGATTATATTAGGTATATTTCATACTACATATATTATATTCATTAGATGCATGTGTTCAATAAATTTATGATGAAATTTTTGTTTAAAACCCTTCTGTAGATCAACATTCAAATATGAAATAAACTGAAGAGAAAAGACGAACTATGGCTAAATATTAGATCACGAACGGGAAATACGGAATACCAAGTTTCAGCTGAGAACGAAACATTTGGTGACTACACATTATCTGACTTCACATTAACCAATAAGTACAGGAGAACCGAAGATGGCATGGCTGATAACGGAGCATTGAGAAGATATGCGGCGTTCACAAAACATAAAGAAAGGATTAGTTTCCCCCAGTATTTCGTTTTTCACTCAACTTTTCGACGTTTTTCACCATAGCAATGGGTCTTCGGTCATTATGATCTTGATCAATAATTCCACAACGGTTCACAGTTCTAGGCAGGTCAAAAAATACCAATATTTACCCTTACCTAGTTTCCATTTGTGGCAATTTTCCTTGAAAATCTTCGGCTCCATAAATTTAGCGGAAAATAATACTTCTCACTCCCGTTCCCGGAAAATCTCGAAAAACTTGGACTCAACAACATATATGGGGAAGAAGCATATGGGAAAGGGCTGGTGGATCACCAGCACTGAGATACGCGTACGACTCCTGTCCTCGCTTTAACGAATTTCCTTTATTTTGACTCGTGGGTAAAAACACAAGTTCAAGATAATTCATAACAGTACAAATCATCATTCCCATGTAAACGAATCGCGGTGAGGTGAGGCCCGAGGAGCTAGCTGGGGTGGTAGAAAATAATTCTAGCCATTCATATCAGTATTTTTCCCTTCCGGAGGGCCTCGTAAGAAGATGATTGATTATTGCGTTAAAAACGACCCCGATTCTACCAAAGGTCTTCCAAGCCGACGAAGGAAGAGCGAAGGAAACCCTTCAATAGAATTAGTGTATAAAAGGAAGAGTCGACCGACGGTAATGACAATTTATTGCTTATAAATTACTTTGTGATCCGGCCGGTGAGGTTCTGGAGGAGGCACTGGCACAGGCTTCATCACAGCAACCTTCCCTGAGGCTGACCTCTCTCTCCGAAGCCTGAAATGATTATTATTATTATTTTCGCCGAATGCAAACTGCCGATCGTTACGTCGGAATCTTCCCAATCAAGTAAAACGGCCAGCGGGTATATTGTCGTCTTTATGAACAGTATAGTATAATTAGAGACAGCTTCAAAGTTGTAAATCGTTCGAGAACAAAGGGCTCGTTTTTGTTTCAATTTTTATCGCGTTCATCGTTTTATAGTACCAGTAGGGTTCGGTAGCAAGTCTCCCGGCGCCTGAGTGAATAGAGAACCACAAGCAACTGATTTGATAAAACTTCCTCACAACATACTTACTAGCATATGGTTCCTCATATGCTAAAGTCCACTCATCTGTCAATTTATAGTAATTTTGAGACCATTTCAACAACAATCCAATTTAATTTTAAAAAAATAATAGAGGTTGGAGATGTGATTTTTTCTTATTCCCTCTCACAAACTGGATTGATTAAGTAAATTTATAACATAACACGAACTCCCTTCATCGTTTTCTTCGAAATTCAGAGATGCGAGAAGTGAAGAACTTACGTTATTGGAGAAAGCAACTACTGTTGTATGTGCTTCATACACATTCGGCCCTGACCTTTGCCGGAATGAAAGATGAAGGAAAAAGATTGAGCGGGTTTTGAAAAATGCAATATCGAAAATTGAGTGGAGGGCCCTATTCAGGTTTAACAATGTAATTACAGAGTGCGAATTTCCCAGCTATGAAGGGGATTGAATAATAAAAAGAAAAAATCCTCAAAACGAGTTTTTGACTTTCCGCACAATGCCTTTATTAAAAAAAGAGGAACTGACTAATCAGATGGAGTGATGTACGCAACATACGATGAAGAAGGTTGATGGAAGGCAAAAAATGAAGAGCTGAATTCAAGAGAGAAATTGGTTTTCGACCCTGAGGCGTTCGATGCGGTTGAGTACAGCTATAGGGGCTATAAGGACGTTCAAAGCTGACTTGACGACTTCAGGGGCCGGCCAATTAAGTAATTAGAGAAGCTATTGACTATAAGGGATCGAAATAAAAATTTCCTTTCTGAGGTTCGAACCTGAGAAAAAGGTGAGAGTTGTGAGTGTGGGGTTATGTTACCCTTTAGAGCTTCACATATTAGGGCAGTAAAAGGAACGAGCCTTCCTAGATCCCAGCGGTTTTATTGAGCGGGTATTAAAAAGTAATGATTCGGATGGACAGAGTGGAGGGGAGGAGGGTGTATTTAATGATTTCTCACCCAACCGCCGATGGTATTCTCAGGGTCTTGAACATAAAGTTGGTGAGCAAGAGCATCCTTCATTTGTCAAACCGAATGGGAGAAAAAAAATACAGCTGGAGTTTTGATTTTATTAACGGCTATGATTTGAGGTTTTCTTGAAAAACAATATATATTTTAAAATTATCGTGAGAATTTAAAGGGTAATAAATTACTGGTTTACTCCTGTTATTTATAACAATAATTTTTTTTCGTAATAAGCGTACAAAGGACACAATACATCAGGCACTCCATGTCTGCACTAGATGAAGAAGGCATAAGGTTGGTAAAATGAACGAAATATTATCTTAAACTAGTGAAGGTTCTCTTGCACTGTAAAAACAGCCGTAGTCCACAAAGCGAAATCAGCACAGATATGTTCGTTTGTGAGCCATTCATGAATAAGCGAGAAAAGTCTGGCAGTGCAAGTCATAATCAAAGGTGGAAAGGCGATTATGAAATGACTGCGTCAAGTAAACCGCCAACAAGAAAAGCGCGGTCTGACCAAGTAATCTCGTCACTAGTGGGGTTGTGAATAACATAATTCAGTTGACCGATTCATTCATTCAGAGCGGTCTAAGAACAGTGTTCCTGGTACCCAAATCCATATAGTAATGATGTAGGTACCCTCATTAAATGTGGATGGCTATTAGTACTACGTCACACACGATCCAAATTGTCATTGAGGTAAGAGTCTTGAAATATCACCAGACTTGTTGTGAAGACGACCATCTACTTCATGGTAGGGCGAATTTGACGAATTCAGTGTTTTTCAAGTCAGTGTTTTTCAGTGTTTCGACGGATTCATAAAAAATTTTGTGGTAAAATCCGATCAAGAGCAGAGGTTCAAATATCATAAAAATTATTTTAAAAATATCTTTGAACAAAATATACCGATTAAAGAGAAAAATAAAATGTTCGAACATCTCAGCCTTGCAAATGTTATCGGTACGATGAAACCCAATCAAAATTGACTTACGAATTTTCTAATAAATTTGATCAAAATCACCAGAATGACCCTAGTAACTGTGAGTGTAAGCCGATGATGAAAGTCGGAGGCATCTTTTAGAGACCAGGGGGCCAAAAATATAAAGGACATCGCTTCAACGCTCCCGCTGAGCCCAAAACCGTATCTAATGAGATATTGACGCTTGGGAATGCCAGCCCGCCGATTATAAATGTAGTAGAAAGACGGTGAATGGTATTAAACTGGGTTGACTCATCCTAATCTATATATTAATAGCCACCGGGTTTCTCGGGAACCCCTTTGGCAAATCATTCGTGAGCCATACATCTCGAAAAATCCTCTTCTTCGTGTTCATTTTTTCGATTGGCGAATTGTTCGATACTCGTTATTCGGGTAAATCAGTGTTTGGCACTGTGCCATTTTTCCTACACGTATTCTTTAGATCGCATCTTTCTATTTCGTCTTGTTTTTCTCTCCTTTTCCATTTAATATCAAAACTCCTACTTTAAAAATCATTTCACCAATGATGTTCGTTTTCCAAATGAGCATGTACAGAATGATCCTTATTATTTATCCACAAAATTAGGATTAAAAATTCGAATTGATCGGATGAATCACCGGTAGCCTATAATCCTCAAAGCTACCACTGGCTCTCGCCAAACCTGATAATAGGCTTGATGCGACATTTTATAAGTCTTGCACACTACATACGCTACCTATCAAGAATCTTTCCATCTGCATATTAAAAACGCAAATTAGGAGGTGAACAAGTCTCTAAGAGTTCATAAATTATGAATAAATGAGCCTTCGTACACTACAATTATTAGTCACGTCGGGTTCCAACAAGTTGAAGTGATGCGAAATATGAGAGAATGAGCGACTTCCTCACCTTCTGAGACGTAATTTTCGAATTAACTCTCACGAGTAGTAAAGAAAAGGATGAGGCATGTACGTACTGATGCCGCGGCATAACGCTTCACAATGAGTAGGTATTGAACATAGGGAATGGCACGTTACGGAGGAAAAGCTTCGCTGAAGTACAATGGGAGCAGGAAAGTGAAGGCTCCAAAGAGGGGACCGTTTAAAATGCAATAGGAAAATCTAGTGGGAGGTTCTTCCAGTCAAGAAAGCGGCAGTTCAGCTTCAACAGCAATAATTTACCTGCCTAATAAGTACGTAAAGGTATCGGCCGCTATAAAACTTCCCCTCGAGGCTACTTCGCGGTAGGCCTATCGATTCGTCGGACGTTCTCCGACTTCATCCTCACACAGGTACCTACTTCCCAACCATAACGTCACCTGAATTGCTATTTTGTACCTCAACCAGCTAACCAACGAATGTGATGACTCATGAAAATGCCGATAATATTTCAAAACCAACACCGACTACCGGGCCGGAGGCAGTGTCCGAGGGCCACATGGAGGGATATGCCAAGCTCACTTCGAAGTCTGATCTGAAACAATGCCTCGAAATGATCACTAAACGCGAGGGATGAACCATTGCCTGATCGCATACCTCAGCTCATCCCCGATAATAGATAGCCTATAGACCGAACGATCCATTGCTCCCCTCGTGCCGACCCTGGATCATAAATCCACACCAACGGACACAGAAAAGTAACAGTCGCTAGACCATGTAGAGGTGAGTACCGACGTGCATAGCCTTGGGAACACACTGCATCTAGTACGAGTGAATCGCCATTGCTACTCTCGTAAAATAGGTGCCTACAACTTGTTTTGGTGACAGGATTTCTCGTAAATTGCACACTGGCGGTATAAGTGTAAAATGGTTTCACTCATAGCTCACCTGATGACTGGTGGACTGGCATGATACCGGTGGTAATTCTTGGCTTCCTTCGTCGAGTACATACTTTTCGTCCAATACACACTGAGCCGAAAACAACAGGAACTTCCTGCCTCATCCGCGGGCATCCCGGTGAACCGAACTTGTTCACGAAGGAAATGTCATTTTCAACCGAGAAAATGAATCTTAGTGGCGTGCGAACCTACACCTGGTAGTCGACTACTTTCTTATCGTTTCCACGACTCTACATGTAACGGAAGTGCAATAGGTCTGAAGAAAGGCCGTTCGAGCTCTTGTTTCATAAGTAAAACTATACTTCTTTTCCTGCAACGCTAAGCACTTTGAAGCGGTACACCTTATTTTTTTAAAAACCACAATTTATTAGATTAACCAAGGGAAAATGAAACATAGAACTGTTTCGTGCCGTTGTAGTCACTGTGAATAATCTACGGTTGAGTGAAGGAAGCAAGTAAAGGTGGTACCTGGAGCTGCGTGCTGGGCGCTCCTTGATGTCGCCGAGTTACCAACTTGAGATCCCTATAGACACACAAGGGGGGCAAAAATGCTAAAAGATGCTAGAAATTATTCAAGTTGACAGACTCTTCAGTAAAGCTACAATTGTTGAGTGGTGTATTGTCATATACAGACAGTTAACCAATAAGGTTAGCAGCCTTCAAGGGTCGATTTTACAGCCCTTTCGCAACAAAAAGTGTCACACGGTCTTTTTTTGAAGCTTCGTTTCCTATTTATTCACTATTTATGATTTTTTTTTTTTTTTTCTCGTGTTTTCAACCTGACGTCACTAAAAAAACCATAATTACCTCAATTCACAAATCAGATCTCAATCATCTCAAATCTGAGTACACTGTTGGAAAAAGCCTCATATTTTCCTATTACCTCTTAGTACCTATTTACCAATTTTGAATGTGTGTTTTCGAGATTTCAGGTACCTAGGCGTGTAGGGTATCATT
Organism: Cyrtorhinus lividipennis; assembly: GCA_019603395.1. Classification (NCBI taxonomy): domain Eukaryota; kingdom Metazoa; phylum Arthropoda; class Insecta; order Hemiptera; family Miridae; genus Cyrtorhinus; species Cyrtorhinus lividipennis. The sequence continues at coordinate 17,485,668 of CM034007.1, read as the reverse complement.
TTCCACTAAATTTGGGACGCTGATTCGAATGGAATTGGTCCAGGACCCGCCACACCCACTGTTTCCATTTTCCCCATGTTGAAGAAATGAGTCTCCGTGCGCCTGGTCCGAGGAATAACCAACCCGTGTGAAAGAATTTGCAGCGTTTTTCATGAAAGTACAAAATTAATATAATCAGAATGCAAACGAACATGAAAGGTATGTCCCGTCTACTGAACTATTTTTCAAGCTGAATCGACTGTGATACTTTCATGTCACGTCAGGTCGTAATCACGAAAAAAATAAAATAATAGTAATAATAATATTCTTAAGTTGTGCAAATGAGTTGAAGATTCGACCTCTTGAAGGCTGCTAACTTTATTAACTAAACTAAACTATGAATTGCCTAGTCTCGGGTCGACTCAATACACATTCAGATTCGCGATTGGATGATCGGTGTTGGTGGGCTAAGTTGACATGACACGAATGAGCATTTTTATTGAAATTATAAAAGATGAGCAGTGACCTCAATCTAACTGGTAACAATTGAGCCGAATGAAACAAAAAGAACGCAGAAAACAGATTTCCCTGATAAAGGTGTTTTCAATTTGCCCTCGAAAACGGCAGAGGGTGAACATAATAGGTTATTCAGATATTGCGAAGGTAGACTCATGTTCCATTAGGATCGGAACCCGAAGAACACATTGTTTAGGGGACCAGAGGTGCACACAGTTTGGACATACTCACGCTCTCGCCGCCAAGTTAGAAGACGATTGTCGTGATATGAGAACAAACTATTGTTGAGAATGATTCCTTTTGGAGATGCGATGACTCGTTTCTCAATAGAACAAGCTCAATACCCCTCAAACCGCACCCCGGCTCCGAACAATAAAAAATTATTCTGAAAAGGCCTCGTCCCAGAAATGTGAGTAGGAGGTGTGATTGTTTGTTTCCGCCGCGACAGTGCCCTCTGCCGATATAGAGGCGCCGTTCGGATTACACCGTCACGAATTAGGCCATTAGCCTCACTTTAGCTAATACGGGAAACGGAGGCACTGCTCGGTTCCAGTTCTCTTAGGTATATGACTATATGGTATCCCTATAAAGAATATGACCAGCAGGGTCGCTTCGCTCTTCTCTCACTCCTAATGGCCGTTGAGATGGAGGGAGAAACGTGATGAAGTTATTAAAGGCCCGCATATGCACTAATGGTCGTACGGTAGGGATCTATCATGTTATAGAACTAATGTATCAATAACGGAATTACAGAGGCGATATTGGGTATTGTTTCTTTTGAAGGCTCCGAGACAATCATTTTCTTCTTTTCATTCCGAACGGAGCACGATCGTATCAATCATTTGATCACTTTAATAACGCGGTGGATAATCAATTACCATCTATCACAAGGATGATGGACGTGCGGAACAATATTATGGGGCTTCTGGTTTTACTTTTCAATCGACTTTCCGCCCAACGGGGAGCACGATCAACAGGCTGCGCCATTAATTTTGTGAACAGATTTTTTAATACACAGATACCTGAATGCTGGCCACTAAGCGACGACAGTCCGGCCCGAATCGGACGGGGAGGACGACGGATTTAACTTTATTCAATGCACGTAAGTCAACTTAACTAGGTAGCAGGCAACTTCCTAGCAATGTAATTAATAATTTACAGCGTCGTACTCAGTCTTGTTCCCTGGTAAACCAATATATATTACTATTCTGCAGGTCAGAGACGGGATTGAGAGATAATGTGACAAGAGGTATTAAGTTATAGCCGCATATATATAGAAAAGAGCGGTTGCACCAAATCCGGGAGGTTTGCCAATACAGACGGAGTATTATGATCGGTGGAAATAACCGGTAATGTACACAAGAAAGGGTGTCTCTTTGGTGTGGCGAACCATCGCTGCCATTCGAACGGATTTTAATGACCACTGTCAACGTCTAATACAGTCTAGCTTTCCTCGCTTCTGCCAAACGCTTGACGTTGAGTTATGAGGTCGGCTAATCAGGCGAAAGACTGGAAAAGCGATGTTTCATGGTCCTTCGGCGAGAGATCATGGCAAAACGACCGTGCGTAGTAGCTAAATAGTAGTTGATCTAAAAGAAAATGTTCCTCCTCGAATTCATATTTCCTGTCTTATATCTGTCTGAGAGGTCAGACGAGCGGGTGGTTTGAGTTTAGCTTGAAGCCTCAGTGCGTGTATCATTCCTGCCAACGAGGTGCCGAGTAAATCTCAACCGAAATGGATCCATCGTCTACAGCTTCACAATATCGACAGTGTATCTGAATACGTTGTAGGCCGATTTTTCGAGGGGAAAACACTAGTAAAATGAGTAGGTACTTACTGTCGTGGAATTAAATTTAAGAGATTGGTTTTGTTAGCCCTTACAACTATATTAGAGAGCACATCCATCTTATTTAACACACATTATTTTCGAAAACGTCACATTCTCAAGAGTCATGAAAATTGCAGACGATTGAAAGAAACGAAATTCGAGGATTACCATTTTCCTCGAAAAAATCAACTTGGGGCATTTTGCTGATTCACTTTCGATGGAGAGAATCAGAGTAGAAAAATAAACTTCATCGAGTTTTCCGGAAGAAAATGAATGATCGTAAAGAGTCCGGCAAATGACCACGATAGCCAATTCAACAACGTGTAAATTAGAAAAAAAAAAAAAATTAAACTGCTTGAGTTGCACACTTCCAAACGCTATCGGTAACAAAACAAACTGGCACATAATTAAAATTCACAAGAGCGGCACAAAAATCCATTCGGATTGACCTCAGATAGCATGCAGGGGGAAAAAATCAGATTTATCGTTACCATTATTAAGATAAGGTCTACATATTTGCTAAAGGCGGCCGCGTATCGATATTTGAACGAGTGGTTCAGCAATGTACACAAAAGTGATGGGCAGTGGTTGAGGTAATATTGGGGTAAGTTAAACAACAGGAGCGATTAAAAAAGTACCGTGGCCGCTGGGGAGCCCGTGCGGTCATTCGAAGGGGCGCCTCGTTAAAGGGGAGCACGACACGCAGCTTTTGTCCATCACTACGAGTCAATATACACCCATTAATTATATGTCCAGCGTATAATGGAAGATAAACTGATACCTGTTGTGATACGCGAGTACCGCCCAATCAACCTTGTCGCGCCTCACCAGCTTTAATTTCATTTTATCCTCAGGCAATTAGCGCGGAACAGGTACGTGCCCTTCCCATTTTCGCTCTTAGTCTTATCATTTTTCTTGAGTTAACGTTCACTCATCCTGGCTAATCATCAAAATTGTGTTAGTAAACAACTCCCAATCTATCATTTCATTATTTTATATGGAAGTTGAATTTATAGATCATGGGGAAGAAAGACAGTATTCCTTCGTGGGGCATTATGCATAGTTTTTCCGATAAAAGTGAGGAATATTCAGATGTGAGTAAAGTTATAAAACAAGGGTTGACAGCCCAGGGTGAGAAGGCTGAATGGAATCATCAGTTAGTACCCTCAGCAAAATTGTAAACAATCTCAGCCAACAACTTCCCTCACATTCGAAATAGATATTTACCCATTTTGACGCATATCCTCCTGCCTCCCCAATATTGTTTCGAGGTTTCGAGGACCAACTGAAGCCAAACAACCTGTGTTTCGAGGACCAAAATTTCAGATTTATAAAAATTTTTTCACTATCAACAACGGCGTGGACGGCGGACGGACACCTTGAAACGCCAAGAAAAAAAATTGTGGGACAAATCGGAGAGATTTTTTGCATGAAAACATAGGTTGATTATTTAAGGAATAACCAACCAAAACCAAAATGTCCGTCTGACACCCAGGCCATGTTGGAAATACATGTATTCAACGAATATGATATCATGGGTGAGGGACCTCTCTTTGGAGCCCCTTCCTGTTGGCCCCAGGAACGTCTGTGCCCAATCAATTTTGGCTCAAATGTGGGAAGGGTGAAGGGGAATAATGTTATTTTTGGTATTTTTTTTATAAACTGGATTTTTAGAATTTTTTTTTGGGAACGAGGCACGTGGGATATCATTTTTTACTAAATTTTGGACGTTAAATCCATTGAGGTTGGTCCTAGACCGATTGACGGGGAACGGACCCGGTTAAAATGACGAAGGTCACCACTGACATCTCTGGCCACTAACACGTCTTGAGCAAGTCGGTTGTGAACATTCATACGCAACTTTTCAAAACGAATTCAACGATCCCAAATACGTGGTCTCTGGACTCCTTCAATGCCCCATCTCTAGCAGCAGTGGCAACTCGAGCAATATCTCGATCCTGAGGGTTTTTCAGAGCACACGAGACTGTGGAGCTCCGGAAGACACGCACTCTAAGGCGGTGCATACATCTCACATAATTTCTTGTCCTTGAAGGAAGTTGTAGTGAAGTTGTATTGATGTTTGGTCACATCTGCTGAGAAGGTGTTGGTAGCCGAGTCTTAAGGGTCTCGCTGACTAATCTAGGGGTAGCGCTGATGGATACACCACCCTCATCTAATGGCACCCCCATTATCAATTTCTGGCAAACACTTTGCCTGGTAGTTAGGATTAAGCGATGTGTACACACAGTATGGATATTAATGCTATATTTTAGTTGGACGCGGATTAATGGGTGAGTGTGAGGTGGTGACCAAGGTCTATATCTCAAGGAGATGTCTTAGGGGCCCACGGAACCATTAATAACAGGGTCTTAGGGGCGACTGATATATGCAATGAGAGACATTGTCTTAGAAGGCTACTATGGACACAGCCCATCTGAGTCTCCTTCTCCTCCTTCTAATTTATTAAAGGGCTTACCTTGCTTGACATCGTCTCATTACGACACCGGTTCCTTCCCTAGGATTATCCACCATCCGCATCCCTTCACACCCGAATAACAATTGTTTGCACCTACGTAGAACTTGGGAATTAGACCATAGCGAGAAACACCTCCTCGTTAATATATTTTTCGTCTTTACTTAGTTAGAAGATACATAAATTGTTGTGTAGGCAGTAAGAAAATGTCTTAAAATGTTGGATCTTGAACTTCTCAATTCAAATGCACCAAAATATGCATACACGATAATACTATCACATGAAACGAGGGAATATTGTGACCGGTCGTGGAGCGGAGTAAAACCAGACAATAACACGAGGGCCAAACTATAAGGCCACCACCCCTGAGCCTGGGGTAGGCGGATAAAAGGTAACAGCTTTTCATCGAGAGTTTTCAATTTTTATTTCAGATTTGCTCCATAGTTTTGTGCATTGTCCCATGCAGACAGCCTAAAGACGAAAGTTGAAGGCATACGAATTTTGTAGACACGTAAATAAAAGGAAGATGAATTGAAGTAGAGAATATGTATTCTTCATATAGTCGAGTACAGTTTTACTTTTCAGAAAAACGCTGTAAATTATTGGTTTATACCTCCTACTGATCGCTTCAGGGTGGAAACCGTATCAAGGGTAGGTACCTACCTGAATTCTGAATAATTAACCAATTTTACGGTATATCTTTTCAGGCATGATAACATGGGGTTATTTATCAAAGAATAATATACCAGAAATTACTAAATAAAGTTGACCTGTTCTGACTGTAATTTCTCCCAAGAAGATTATCCTGAGCATAATACGGTAACCTCTAGAATATCACTAGCACGCTACAAATCTCACTGAGGATAAGGACAAACCAATCGCATTACGGTATTGGAATGAGAACTGTAGCAACAATGCAGAGTTCAATTCATACGAAGTATTTCAAAGTGTCTAGGTCAAACATAGGTTGATTATTCAAGGAAGTTCAAGGAGTTCAAGGAAGTTCAAGGAGTTCAATTCATACGAAGTATTTTCAAAGTGTCTTGGTCAAACATAGGTTGATTATTCAAGGAATAACCAACCAAAAATCTGCAAATTCTTACACACAGGTTGGTTATTCCTCGAATGGGGGAAAACACATATTCAAAATGGGTAATATATACCCAATTTGACCCATAACTTCTTCCAGTGGGTGCCGATCGTTCTGGGACCCATTTAATTGGATTCAGCGTCCAAAATTTAGTGGAAAACTATACCCCACACGCCTAGGTAGCAGAAATCCCAAAAACACATATTCAAAATGGGTAATAAATACCCAATTTGATCCATAACTTCCTCCAGTGGGTGCCAATCGTTCTGGGACCCGTCATTGAACCCGATCATTGGGTTCAGCGTCCAAAATTTAGTGGAAAATGACACCCTACTCGCCTAGATCGCCCAAAATCTCGAAAATCCATTTTTCAAAAAACACATTTTGACCCCTACCCCCCTCCCCCCAATTTGGTCCGATCGGGCTGAAAAGTTTCGAGGACCCGTCTCGGCAGGGAACAGACCCCTGACCCAAATTTCAGATTTTTAGAAAATTTTCTACTACCAAAAACGGCGCGGAACACGGACGGCGGACGGACATCGACCTTTTTTGATCAGGACATCATGAAACGTCCAGAAAAAAATTTTGAGCCAAATCGGAGAGGTTGACCATTATCATGAAAACATAGGTTGATTATTCGAGGAATAACCAACCAAAAGTCAACTGCCCGACCACCGTCCACGACGATTTTGTTAGTAGACAATTTTCTAAAAATCTGAAATTTTGGTCATGGACCCGTTCCCGGCTCTAGGCGGTCCTTGAAACTTTTATGCCCGATCGGACCAATCGGGGGAGTAGGGGTCAAAATGTGTTTTTTTTGAAAAATTGAAAAAAAATGGCGATCTAGGCGTGTGGGGTTTCTACTACATTTTGGAGCCTGAATCGATTGGAATGGGTCCGGGTCCCACCACACCCACTGTTTCCCCCATTTTCTCAATGTTGAAGAAATGAGTCTCCATATGCCTGGTCCGAAGAAGAACCAACCCCTTTGAAAATGATTTGCAGCGTTTTTGAAACCGTTCCTTTCGCCGAATATGTTCGCACATAAGCACTATTGTATACGCAGTTATCGTAATATTATTTCTGTTTTATGCTACCAAAAGAAAGATTGGGCATCAGTTATGTATATGAAACACATCCACTTTGTATTTCTCGAGGAGGTAGAAACCTCGAGATCAAGAGTGCTTTTTGGAAGCATTGGTGGGGATAATGTGCGGCTCATTTATAAGAAAAGAACCCGTGTAAACGCGTAAAGAGGTCCTGAAGTACAGAGAGAATGCGGAGATTTATGGAAATCGAGGTGTGAGAGACTGCTGGGTCCTGGAGTTGACTACAACTAATTACTTACCGAGTGAACGTGTGCCCGTTCAGATCGCACGGACGCTGGTCATTGCCTTTACGTCGGCTTTCGCTCAACCGCTTCACCTAATAAATTATTCGCTGCGATTACATATATACATGAAAACCCTATAAATTAATGCATGTATCACAGTGTACTCTGTAATACACTCGTTTTTATTGCATTCCCCTCGACTTCGGATTCCTGAGAGAGTTCATGAGGCATCGATTGTGGCCTCACTTTATCACCTGGTGGAGGCCCATTTGTCAGTTTAATGAGTGAATTCCCGTTTATGGTAGGCGAGCCAGAGTATTTGTTTTGGAACCCTGTGACCATGTAGTGTACCCACCTCAAGTTCCGAAGGCATCGGTATCCCACAGCCCGGGGTTCCCGATAACGTTGCTCTAATTGATGTTGGGCTATCAGTCTATAATTTATACAGTAGGCGTGACCTCTGGTGGCGTGCGTGCCTGTGCCGTTCAAGAAGATTTTACGATTAGTTTTGCTTTGGATGGTTTCTTATTTCTTAAAACTTATACATCATTTAGCTAGCACAATCTTCTCGGTCGATCTTGGTTGAAACATCATTTCGTTCTCTGCTATTGACAACTCCAATCCTTTCTCACGGGCAGAACATTCGCTCGAGAAAATTGACTAGCTTCGAGGTCGTAAAGATTGTATACGGATGTATTCGTATGACACAGCGGTTAATTACGCTATCGACCTAGACCATTCGTAAAAATTGATTCGGGACGCATTCTTATCGATTCTACGTCCGAAATTTATTAGAAAATATTACCTTAGTTCTTAAATAACCTCAAAAATCAATATTCAAAATATCCATTTTCAACGGTAACGTGCGTACGTTTTTGACTATTCGAGGAACAACTAGAATTAAACCTAGAAGAATCAAGTGACGAATTTTTCAGTTTTCAGAGGGACAGAATGTCCCTCAAAAACGGAGAAGATGGTGAATACATTATAGGATTCTTAATACAAAAAAATGTCAACTTTTTGTATGATTCGGACTTCTGGCGAAGGGTTGATTGATTGATTGAAAGGATTTATTTTATCAACCAGGGTGGGGTGAGGACCCTCTAGGGGAGGAGGGGTCTCTCAAGGGTTATGATAACAGGGATAAGGGTTGTGATAACTAAATAAAAAAAACGTACATGTAGTGAGCTGGTAGAAGTTGTCATGCTGACGGTAAAACACGACGGGACGCGCATATGAAAAATCAAAAACTAAGACCAGCGAATGCGGCGGTAATACTACAATTTCCTCATTTCCACGGCAAATATGCATTCTTGGTCCCAAAGTCTTCGCATATGTACGAGTAGTTACGGAAGTGTAAGATTAAAGCTGATAAGATTTCCAAGTAAATTGGATGTCTTTCCAGACCAAATGAGACATTTTACAAACATGGAGTATTTCCGTTAAGTGAACGATTTTAGTAGGTCCCCACTCACAGTCAACGGTTAAAAATTTCTCAAATGTATTTTCTTGCTATTTTATAGCTTTTTCCATGTCCAACTGAGATTTTTCCACGTCTGATTGAGCGAGTTTCAACCACTCTATGATATTCTTTCTACGTTAGAATCGTATCTCTTTTACAACTTCATTTCGCTCAATTAATCAATAGGTTAAATTGGTTTAGAAAAGTTTCATTTGTGGTGGAACAAGTTGCATTTGGATTCGAAAACACGCGTTTTCGGATAATTCGGCACATGAGTCGATCCATTTGATACTGAGTGGTCCCCGAATCACGAAAAGCGAGTAAAGGGTGCGCTTTAGAAGAGACGTTGGTATAGATGGTGAGTGATGGAGCAAGTTAATCCGGTATGTATGCGACGTTGGAAGAGGAAAGGACTGCTATGAATCCACCCTAACCTTAATACCTGAACACATTTCTGCGCGGGACAAATGTACGCATATTTCCCGTTACAAGGGATCCACTATTACGTGTGATTTAACTACAGAGGACCAACCCACCCCTTACTTAACAACACTCTCACGTTACACAATATTACTCGTCCTGATCTGTACGCCTCTGCCTTCATTTATTCCATTTATTATGTTGTATATCACCAACTAATGTACCTATAGCACCCGAGCGAAAATGGCACCCCCGCTATTTTGCATTAAAACCTTATTTAAACAATAATGTGGAGCGCTTTCTAATAGGATAAGCGACCCATTCGCTGAACGGCCTAATGAGTTACAACAATCAGTACACGATCGCAGGGGCATCAACCTCTTGCGAGCAAACATTCCGTGTATTTATCGTCTTACGTATGAGGCTATCAGTTCTAGATGAATACAGACTTACTTGGGCTCGCTACTTTTATCAATAGGAGTACTAATTACTTTGTGTCGTTTCTTGAACTCGCCCATGTTCTTTCAAAGCGCACTACCACTAGCGAACCGGTAGTGTATCTCATTAATCTCTTTGTCAAAAAAATCATGTATTCATGAATGGAGGATTTGAAGCAACCAGTATTTTATTACTTCATTTGAAACCCGAGCGTTCAACACGTTCTAACGTGATTGGGAATCTAGAACTGTCTTCGTAAATATGAAATATCAGTAATAAGCGAAATAATCCGCTAAATGTTAACGACAAAATGTGAAGTCAATTTACGGCGTTTCAAAAACCTGTTCCCATTCGATTGAACAATATGAAACCACACTCCATCTAGGCCTCCAAAATTCTGTGCAAATACGCATGGAACTCCGCGTTTGGTACTCGGGGAGATCTCTGCCCTGATGTGTTCTCTCCGATTTTCGCATTTCACCTAAATAATTCAGCGAACCTATTTCATTATAGTGCATCATAACTGTATTCTAAAAATGATCACGAAGGTGTTCCTCATGATGGCTTACGGGAGGAAAATCCGCTGTTACAACTACCTTAGTTTTTAATTAGTGGGCAGCGCTTTTGAAGTTCCTTCTCTCTAGGAGGTTCGAATCTGAGCCAATTAACACTGCTTTCCATCAAATAATCCAGAAGGAATAATACATAAATAATCCCTTCTCTTCCCACCCTGAAATAACGTTCGAATGAAAAACAGAGTCATTTAATAGAGAAATTGACTCGTCATCGTGTTGGCGTTCTATACTCCACTTTCCGCTAATACCTCGGCCGTGTCCGGATTCTAAATGCCACATAACGGAGTCCAAATGATTCGTTCCAGACGAGCGAACTCAGTTTCGCAGGGACACGGGAAACAGTTACAAAGAGAGGCGTTCAAAAAGCCTATTGATGTTATGGGGGTGTCATACACAGGGGAATGGCTTCTTCGGACGTTCACTATAGTGGGCTCACCAAAGTGGTACTTCGGAGAATGTGAACAATGAGGTAGAGGAGTTGATCCGCCAATGATAGCGGAGTTTATAGGTGTTTATTTAAGCATAAACTCTGACGGGTAGTAATGTAACGTAATCTGGGTTGCAAATGCTCTCAGACACAGCATACGCTAACTCGGGGTGTAATGAACGCAACTCCTGGATCATAAAACTCTTAACAGAACCTATCATCGTCTTCTTGGCAAGTGTCTTCAGTTCCCTCTCCATTCGGAATTATCTTTACAGAGGACGGATAACGACTGTGGTGACATGTTTTGTAACTTGGCATCGGCTCCGAATCACTGTCGAGTTCTAATCTTTACCGACGGAGGGCCCCGGACATTATCTTTCTAGATGCCCATTGTACACCCTCAACGCTGAATCTTCAACACGTAAATGGCTCAGTGTGCCTTCTTGTCCTCACACGCAACAAATAAACAAAGCTAGATCTGGGAGGGAAATAAAATTTCTCAATTTTCTGAACTAAACTCAGTTTTGAGGTTATTGTTTGAAAGTTTGATTCCGCTGTCACGGTGAAGAACACGAACGTCTTCTACGTGTAAAGAGGCGTATGCGTAACTACACATTTCGAAAGTGTGTTTTCGGGATTTCTGGTACCTAGGACGAATTTGCAGCGTTTTTCTGTCCTTAGGCATGTTCGTTCGATGTTACGTGACCAAAGATGGGAGGAAGGAAGAGGATAGGAGGATTAGAATGCCTCACGATATTTGGATCGAAGGTCAAGGTATCGCATGAACCAACGTTCAACTGTGGAGTCGAAAACGAGGGGGCGGTAATGGGACGTCGCGTTGAAATCTGGGGACCTGCACGGACGGATATCCAAGTGGTGGCGGGAGAAAACGTTCCCTCTCGCTCGGGAATTATGTGAATAAAAACCCGAGACTCAGCTTGACCCATCAAATAGGATGACTTGACTTTGAGACGGTGAGGTTGTAACATTGTCATCGGAAGACGACCAGAAGCGACTCAAACGGAGGAGGGAACGACTCGAGTTCGAACATTAGGCGACTTCCGCCCGCCACCGCCACCCACCGACTGTCGGCCAGTCTCACGTCTGTCAATGATAATCGCGCTGAGGAAGAGACTTCTGTTGTATTACATTTGAATCATCCAATACTATCGTTGTGATGCGTATGTCATCGCAGACCCAACTACCGGCATGGGTATTCGGTCCCATTTTGTTGTGTAGGTATGCAACATTGCCATCCTCTCTGCATTGCTCGTATACATTTGTCTTCGTCAAGAGAAATAGCACATTGTAATTATGTCTGTGCTTAACCTAACCTTTGGGATTGAGAGCTTGGTACCTGCACCATAATGTGCAAGGGAGATTCGGGGACGCCTCAAATACAGAGAGAGCAGAACTTGGTGGTGAGTTGAAGAAGCCTGATTACGTTAATAGGCCAGTCATTTGCCAGTTTGTGGCATCACAGGGTTTTATTTGGTTTTTTAGAACCGTCCATGTCCATCCTTGAAAGAAGAGCTGCTATACCCATTTGAACGTCCTAATGAGCGAGCGACATCTGACGATCCGAGCAGACTCTTGAGTACCGGTCACATGGCACACTCTTCACCTTCACCATACACCTTAGCGAGTCAACAATAATATGGTACATTAGTAGAAGTCCTAGGAAGGTCTAATTTCAACACACCCTTGGCGTTGCCGCGTTCAGCACTGGAGCAAAAGCAAACTGAATCCTCCTCATTGGAGGAATCCTCCTTTCTGGTGTAGCCAAGACCCCAATGACGATAAAGGCCAAACAAGAGTATGATAGATTAAGGACTTTAATTAAGGCTTAATTAAGGACTTTATTGAGGACTTTATTTATGTGAGTTCTATTAGTGTAACGTACTCAAGGTTACGCAGTTGCACAAGGTTAAATTTTTGCAAATGAAAAAAATTTCTTTTAACTCCCTTTTGGACAATTTTAGGAGAGGGCGCACCCTCCTACTTGTGTGACACCCTGTATCCTCGAATGAGTGGGCATAAGCTGTGAGTAACTAGATTAACTAGCGTAGATTAATTTGAGAACTTCTCAACTTGTGTTATCCCCAAAGTTCTGAATGAAATCGAATGGCAGTTGCGAATGTTATGCACTCACTACGATATCTCAAACAAAATCTCCAACACAAGTGCATGTGAGGCACCTAAAGCGATTCAGCAGGAACCGTCAATGTGTGAGTTCCAATATATCCGACATCAATGAATTAACTCAGAGCCTCCAGCCCGCCAAACAGATCACAATGAAATCGCTATTGTTAAAGATCTCAACAGGTTGTTGACCGGTCCCATAACGTTTAACTATATTGGATCTAAATTGTGGATATTATTGCTTTAATGGGCGAATCAGGACAGAAAGACCGAAACCAAATTGTCTCGTGAGGTTTCGAAGCGAAAACAAAAAGCAGACTCATTTATCCCCTATTAATTCCGGTTATGATTACGATTTCATGGTTCTAAAGCGTATTTCACTTAAATATACTTGGAGAAACGAAATGCACAGTGGAATTACTACGTGAGTAACTGGATTGGTGTCTTCCATAAGATAGCAGTTGATGGAGATAGTGGATGCTCAGTAACCATTTATTTAGACGTGGCAATTAAAGCCTGCATTGCATGTGCACCACGCCATAATATTCATCGTGCGATTCGGTGGTTACATTTTCAATTGGCTCAATTCAACAATTAATGGAGGAAGTGGATAATAAACGCGTCGTTTAAATAGGTGGGTAGCTGCTCCATCATATTCGACTTAGGCTAACGACTCGTGTTTTATTGCCTAGGAGAACCGTACAAATAAAAATTCCTACTTATCTAGCACATTTATCACTGAAAAGCATCATGACTCCAACTCTAATTAGCTGAAGAGTACTTAGAGGGTAATGCTCATACAGAAATGGTAATATTCTCCCAAAAACCAGTAATAAATACTCCTTTACCCGAGCCCGTTAAGATTATAAAGTTTTGATTGTTTCACAACACTTATCCGGTATTGGTAGATGTCTAAAAAAAGTCTCCACAAAAAAGTTCATTGCACGAAGAGGTAGGCTGCATTTGCATAAATTGATATCTCGGATTGAATCTTATAAAACTCACGAATGTTTTCTATTTGGGTGGGTTCGTATCTGCGGTTCGAAACCGGCCACTTGTTACGTGCCACCGTAAACTTATATGATTGATCGTGCCTATTCTAAAATCACCCGAAAAATGGAATACACTTGATAAATTCACCCCCTGATTCATTATGATATCGACTCAGTTAAATTTAGACAAAAATACCAGAGCGTAATTTAAGGCCACTTTGGGCTAAAGAACAAAAAAGTGGTGTCATTGGACACTTTCAGGCTCTTTGTGGAAAACCAATGCACACCCCATGGCCATAATGTACATGCAGATTGATAAACGAAACCTGTAAATTACCACCCTTTCGTCTAAATAATTTACCCTCAAACAAGGACGCAGCAACCACTCAAAAAGCCGTGCTGCTGTTTTTAAGCACTCAATAAAACCACCTTTCCCCCGCAAGATAACCAGAAATCGTGGAAGATCAGGCTACAGCTATTTGGATAATAGCTACATAAGAAAAACATAATGCCAGTTCATGTTTTTTTACAAAATTATAATTATTAAAGAGTGTGCCAATTATTCAACTGTAATTCGTATTTTATTAATTATAGGCCCGAGTGCGTTCAAGGAGGCTGGTACGCCGTATGGCCACGACTGGAAGCTGACAGTCATTAGTCATTACCCAACATGACTCGATGAAGACCGACGTATAGCTCGCCCAGCCAAGCAAAAAATTATATATTCGAAATAAAATGGTTTTTAGTGAACGAAATTTATTCAAAAAATAGTTTACGTTGTTGGGTTAAGCTAATTTTTTCTGCGAGGGGCCTGGTTGAGCGCTCCCAACGATAGAACTTCGGAAATGATCTTTATCGAGTGTAATTATCATTTCTTGTAACCCTTACATACGATTTTCTCATGCTACGACTAGTCACCATTGATGATGAATGCTCCCGGAACTAATTTATGAGGCCAAGCTTTGGGTTCTGCGATGCTTCAAGGAGATAGTTAAAAACCCCGTCTCATTTGTAATTCCAATACTGACGGCTAGTTTTAATCGCTACACTGATGGCTTAAGCTATATGGCCGAATTATAATAAGAAACCAGTGAAATTTGTAACATCCGCGGAAGCGCGATGGTTCGAAAACGAGGCCCGAACCCAGATTTTATCTGAGGAAGAGAGAATAGTGTTTTCATTGTTTTGGGTCGAGTAAAAAGTACGGTTCCGACTCCCTCGAAAAATAATGGTTAACCATTTTCGTTTGATGGATGACCTCACGATGGAGGATATTGGAGCTTGATGGAACGGATTTCATTGCCTGAGCATTTTTTGAATATTTTCGGGATTATCAATAAGTATTTCGATCTCTCTTTTACTGATTTTTTTCAGCAAATATTGTAGTAGATTTTGGCATTGTACTGGCATATTTCACATCAAAACAATCTCAAGACAATCTCTTGTCAAGTACCATATACTTGATCGTAAACATGAGGAATCCCAGATGACAGACTCTGGAATGGAACTTTGCCTCTTCATTCCTATTCAAGCGCAAGTTAGAATCGATATGAAACCCAACGAAAACAGAACGTGGGAGAGACGGATCCAAACCCAATCCTCCATATTTGAGATTTGAGGGCATTTTTTAACTGTGGATAAACACGAAGAAAAAAACTGTTGAAGTGACGGACAGGATGAGATGAGTTTTGCAGAGGTGGAGTGGAGCAACTTGGAGGATGAAGGGAAACCAGACACAGACATGCAGATGACAGCCGAGAGTGACAAGTTGGGCCCACAAACTGAACTTGAACTGATACAAGTTGAGCAACGATAGGTGGCGAGGTTACCTCTGAGGTAATGACCCGTTCCCTGGATGCTCTTTTCCCTTCCATTCACCATCTGCTCCTCAATTGAGCTCCAATTTTTGCCCCATTGTTCGGGGGGGCCGACGGATTTTTGATGACTCACGATGAGTTTACTAAGCTCCATGGACGCGGCTTTGGCGTCCAGCTTCCCCTGACTCAATGAAAAATCTTCTATTGCTTTCAAGGTCATCAACCCGAGTGAGTAAAGGAAAGACGTGGCTGCTCCTGGAATCAATGTGACTGCCGAATCTCTGAATGGGTCTTCCAAGGTTCTTATTACGTCCCATTTGTACATGATTAGCCGCTAGCGTAGTGGTTTTTCCCTTCGCTTTTATCTCTCAATCATTTTGTCCGGACGTCCTGCTCTTGCCTTCCACTTGGACCTTTTCGCCTGTTCAAGCAGGCTCAGCATTTATGAGGTATTTATGAGCAGCAGGATTGCTGAAGATGGCAAATTTTCACTTCACTAATATTATATTCATTCTGAGTCATGAGCTTTGTGAGGAGCTAGCAGCCATCTGGAACCTCGGCATCACGAACAGAAACAAACCATGCAGACTTTTTTGTTTTCTGAGTCGAGTATACGTTGTATTCATTCAATCTTTTCTCGGACTTTGTCAGCTGTGATCAACTCGAGGAACCAGTACGGTATTTACACTTGAAGACTTCAAGGAGTTAACATTCCAGAACTACTACTAACAAACAACTATCGTATTCACTAACCGAAGAATTCCTAATGAGTGAAATGAAAATGGTTGAGATTGGCACAAAAATTACCAAAATAATCACATTAAGAGCTAAAAAATTAACGCCACTGTCCAAAGAGGGTTTGTAGGGAGGGGTACTTTTCTTCAATTATCTACCTACCAAAGAACGTTCTGATGCAACTCTGAATAAATTTAAAAAATTTAATAACGATTACGTCTTCAAATAAAATTAAGTTTTTCATGCCATCATTCTGGCTACACGCTTAAAAATGAAAATAACAAAAAAAGACTTGAAAGCCTAGAGCATTTTTATGCTGTTAAATATCTAGAAAAGTGCAGTTATTTTGTATTATTTAGTTCTGAAATGTCAAAATCTTTACTACCAGCTTGTGAGATGTCCATAGTATATACCTATTAGCGTTTGATTTGCACCCGCTTATGAACACATTTGTGTGCCCTTCATGGACGTTAGGCGGGTACCCTACTGTCTCAGATTCTCAAACAGGAACAACGTCCAGGCACTCGCTCGAGTATTTCAGTTTTCGGTGGACCGTTGTCCAGGCAGAAGACAACAGGAGCATAATGGTTTCTAGGGTACACGTGAAATAATCAGTGGAGGATGATTCCCCGTGGGGCCGTATCCCCTAATGACTAACCCGACTTCTACTCCTTACATCGAGATTGATAACTTAAGGAAATGAGCGCAACGGTGCTCTCTCCTTTGTGTTTTAATCCTGATCAAGACCCGATAGCCAACGACATGTTCCGTTCGTTCCGCTCTTCTGATCCTCCACACGATCCGCCCTAAAGGTTATGCCCAACTCTTATCTTTCGAACTCACATTGGGCCGCATAAATTTTACGGCTGCACTCGGTAATTGGTGGGAGCGTGTGCAGAAAAATAGTTAGCACGAATGAACCTTTCATCTAGCGGCAATCACACGTTGTAGATAATTGGTGTCACCGAGACGACCCGCATGTGATGAGGTATAATAGAGTAAATTAACGCACTGAGAGAAGCTCGGAGTTCGCCAAAAAAATCAGGGTCTAAGAAATAGTGAATTTTCGTAACGGCAAATAATTAATTCTTCATTTCTATGTCATCGTTTAACAAGCACGAGAGAAAATGAAACTAACCACGTCCATGAAATAAAACTCAAATACGCACCTACCATTTACCAAGCAGTCCGAGCAGTAGCGGTAAATAACGTGGTCCAATATATCTAAAAAACACAGGCCACTGATTGGAAAAGGAGCGGAGCTCTTGGACTCCCGCCGTGAAGCAAAGTTCGGACATATATTATCTTGGGATTCAAGTAGCACCCAGCTACGAAAAATCAATCAAAATTACCGCACATGCGATCGAAAATCAAAAGAAAGGAGGGAAAAAAACTGTTCTCCAAAATACCTGGAAACCTTAGGGAGTGAAGAGCCTCTATCGGTGATTTATACGCACGCAGGTAATTTATATCACCCATAAGGCCCACTCCTGGTGTAAACGGGTCAAGCTCGAGTATCATTACCAACCATCTTGAGAGTAATGACCTTCTAATAATGCGTCGTTTGGTTTTGGCCCTGGAATAACACTCCTCTGTTTTTGAAGAAATATTTGAAAAACATTTTTTTCAGTAAGCTTTAACCAAAACTTGAAAATTTATGGATGCCGGGCACACATAGACAATGTAATATTTGCTGCCGCCCCTGAAATCAGCTTTAAGACAAAATTACTAGGGTGATTTTTTTTTTTTTTTTTTTTTTTCTAAGACGGGGTTAGAAAAATTATCTCATCATCTCACCTCCAGTGGGACTTGGCGATTTTCCACTGCGTGATCTCAACCATTCTGCGCGTATGTACTCAGCAAACTTTGACATCCGGTCCTTTTACAGGGTATCCCACGAGTTGTGCCCCCCACTCCCACCTAGAATCGTCCAAATGGGAGTAAAAAACAAAATTTTTTTAATCGATTTTCATTTTTCTCAAATAACATACTTGCGCGCGCAACTGCGCAAAACTAATTCTTCTAATTTTAAACGGGAACCCAATTTTTTATTGCAAATTAATGTAAATTCTACCCAAAATTTGGTAAAGTTTACCATCATCCTATATTTGACAATTTGGGGGTTGTGCAACTTCAAAATGTTCGCTGAACCGGTTGCGCACGGTGATCATATTTTTATGACATTTTAGGTAGAATTGGAATTACTCGTTCACTCCCACTTGAACAATTTCGTTGGTAAAAACGCAATCAACAGTAAGTGAAAAGGTCGATGTAGTCGGATGGCATAGCCTCCATGAACGTTCGAACAGTCGATATCTTTAGGACAAGCCGTTGGTAGCGTCAAAGTAAGATTTTTACGGGTTTACTCAGTGCCAGGAGAGTAATGAGAAGAAAGAGGGACTAAATTGATTTTAGGACGTTTTCAGCTCGACTCACATGTGGTTTGGTGCCCTTCAGTAGTTTATTATGAGATTAGCTAGAGCTATAAATACGGTCGGTAGAGTGTACTGGAAGATGTCGCCCCATTCGAATTCCCTTCTCTTCGTTCTTCGCCTTTTATGATATTTTCTTTGATATGAAATATTCGTTTTGGGTCGGTTAAGTGGGATCCCAGTGTTAGGGGATGATATCGTTCGGAGACTCGTACATCAACGCTTTATTGGTCTCATGCTGTAATTGGCAAGTTTTAGAGGAAATCTTCTCCCCCGACACAAGGCGTGGGCCAAGGAAAACCTTGAGACCCCCCATTCGAAGAAGCCTACCAGTCTTACGAGGAGATGAAAACGGCTCGAGGAAAAGATGGTTTTTCAGAGCAAAGATCAGTATACCCCGAAAGTGTATAAGGGGGCTGAGAGATAATACCTACTGCATTAGTGGACAATAAGATAAGGAATCCAATGAGACACACACAGTCCCCATAGTTGACACTGCAAACGCACACTCCAGCCGCCCTCGCTCGATCTTAGAAAGGGAACGTGGGGAAGCTTAAGTGTAACAGTAAATCATAATTATTAATCGCACTGCCCCTGCCGGACCACCCAGCCTTCCTAACACATCAAAACATTTATTTATTTAAGGCATTACAAGTTATACGTGACCAATATGTAAAAACCGTGGTTGTAGTCCGTTCTACCAGGAGAAAACTCAACCTCAGAATGTTTTATGAGTTCGCAAAGGGCAAATATGATTCAGTGTTCATTTTTGATTGGACACCAGGTATTTGATATATTGCAGAACGTTGTATACGTCGGAATACGGTGAGTTAATCACAGCTGGACAGTCCTCCCGACGAGATGGGAATTCGTTGACACACCAATGAATTGTATAAACGGAAACGCATTTTATCAGAACGACAGAAAACCATTTCAGAAAGAAGGTAATTGTAATGAAAAATGAAAGAATCAATGCAGCAAACAAATCTTCTTTCCTCAGTAAAAACCGGGACTCTGGAGAACTGGGGAATAAAAAGGGTCGAAAATTTTGACCGAATTTTTAAAATTTTAGCAGTTGAATCTTTGCATTCATGCTGATTTAGGGTTACTTACGTAAATATTAGCAATTCACTATGGCTTGAATGAGCGGAGGGGAATATTGGAGTGCCCCGGACTCATTCCAATCGATCAGCGTCCAAAAGTTTTTTGAAAATGAAACCCCAGTTCCCAAAAAAACCAAATAATCGAGATTGAAAATCTAATTTTTACCTCTCCGAATTCTGTCCGGTCGGGCGAATCATTTTGAGGACCAACTATAACCGAAAAGAAATCCCCGACCAAAATTTCAAATTTATACTGTAAAATTTCGGGACCATCTGGAGAGATTTACCTATGATATAAAATCATAGGTTAATTGTATTTAAAAACGCCATTTTTGGTTGTAGAAAACATTCTAACAATTTGAAATTAACCCCTCTTTCCGGTCTATTCCTTGAATCTTTTGAGACCGACCGGGAACAAATTTGGGGACAATATCTGCAAAAATTTGTTTTTTGAGACTCGAATTTTGCGATTGTTGGAAACTAGGTATGTGGGATACGATTTCCCACTAAATTTTAGACCCTAAATCCACTTAGATGAGGCCCGGACCGATTGCCACCTACCGAAGGTGGCTATAGGTCAAAATGGGAGCCTACGTACGTATTTTGAACGTAGGTTTTTTGAAATTTTTGGGGACCAAAGAGTGTGGGGTATTATTTTCCTCTGAATTTCGAACTCTGAAGCAATTAGAATGAGTCCTGGACACTCACTGTTTCTCCATACTCTTGCTCTATGTAATAATGAACCCTTCTGGAAGATTTTGTAGCATTTTTAAGAATATAATTGCTGTTAAACAATTTGGAATTATAAGTAATTTAACCTTTTGGTGAAATTGATGCAAATTATTTGAAGCGTTTAGCCAATAATAATGCTTGGAAATCATCAACGAACCGTAATTTGAGTGAGTTATTTTACTTATCAAATTTTATAATTGAGAAATTGATATGGGAATTACCTAGAGTTTCGCGGGAGATGCAGAACGGTAGAGTAACCTGTAAAATAACCTCAATAAGCTCAAGGCTTTGGAGGAGTATGGTTTCCAACGTAGGAGCATGAGAAGTTTCGCCATAATGTTGGGTGTTCTTCATTCGCGAACGTGTTCAGGGCGCGAACGGCGGACGGAATTTCTTATTAGGAATCTCGTCCTCAGTTTGAAATGTAAAAGGAGAGAGTTTCAGGTGATTCTTTTCCAATACGATACCATTTAGAAACCTAAGCGGCATTCCTTCGGGGCCATAATATATCGGTCATCGGCGTGTGTACGTGCGTGTTGTCGTTCACTCCTATCGTGGCCACGAAGGAGCGGCAACGTGCCAACACCAAGTAACAACTCATAATGACCCCGGCTTCACCTGCTTCGCATTCATCCCGCTCCCCCTCAATGGGATCACTGATGTTTATAAGAAGAGACCCGGTAATAGTAATCGCCTCTCGTTCCGAACACAGAACATTTAAACATATTCGGTTCGGTGACCATAGGAAATATAACTCAAAATAATTGACGGAGAGAGAAATGAAATAAAATTCCTCATAACTCCGTTCTCATTTAGTTTTTCTCAAAACGAATGGATTTTTGGCGCCCCACAGAAACGGGCTCTAGGTAGAGTAAAATATCACCGTGACGATCCGCATTGATGAAAAAGTCGTGTTGAGACAGGCGGGACCACATAAACGTCAGTCCGGAAGAATATCGTCACCAGGTTGAATAATTTTTCTCGAGCCTCTTCAGCCGTCAAGTTGCTTTTATTACCAGATATCAGGGCGATTATGACGAATAGAGGGAACAGAAAACATTCAGCTGACTTATATCGAGACCGAGGATTG
The DNA here is from genome assembly GCA_019603395.1 of Cyrtorhinus lividipennis. Lineage (NCBI taxonomy): Eukaryota > Metazoa > Arthropoda > Insecta > Hemiptera > Miridae > Cyrtorhinus > Cyrtorhinus lividipennis. Next base: position 17,464,083 of record CM034007.1, on the reverse strand, counting down.
ATGACTTTGTTTTCTGTCATCTTTCGTTCAGTCGACAGACGGAAAATTGATGGGACAGTCGCCAATTCAAAAAAAAAGTATAATATAATCCGTGGTTTTTGGTTCTTTTTGGAATTCCAACGTTCCAGGAACTTTCCTCCTCGTCTAAGATTGGAGCCCCAGGTATTCCTTATACACAAAAACCACAATTCGTCATTGATTTGGAATTGAAAATTCGAATCACATTTATCTTTTCAATCGACGGATCACGTTTTGAGAACGGGTCAGTCGGAAGTGATGAGGAGTATCTGTTACAAAGTTGGCACGACTCAGATAGTACACAATATGTATACCTATCTGATAACTTAGTGACGATGATATTATTTGTTTGAGAATGTTTTGAAGACAAAAGGGTGGATGTTTGAAATGTATTCGTCTCGGGTGGGATATCATTAGCGGTTGTTTATTAAACGAATGTGTCGGGCCAGGATGGAAGGATGATAAGGCTGACGTATGGCGATATCGTAACAAAACTAAGTTTGAAACCCTGCATGTCTGAATGGGGTTTCATATATAAACAGAGGGAACCCGTGGAACGACGAAATAAAATTCATCCCCGAGGCGATGACGTCCCCTTCAGGAGATGTACGCGATGAGGAAGGGGTGGCTTAGGAAATGGTCAAATGTAACAACGGATCCGAGCCTAAGTGCGTGTGTCTTGATTACGACTATCATTATGCATAGTAAGCAAGGTACGAAAAAAGGAGGGAAATGATTTGAAAGACAAAACTACGCCAATCTGACGAGACATACTCTTCCTTGGAGCAAAAGTACGAGGGAAATAGTGATAGTAGAGTCACCGGACTCATTCCAATTGGCAGGTATAGATCCAGGACCCATCTCAATTTGATTCAGTGCCCAAAATGTAGTGGGAAATGAAACCCCACTAGTCTAGTTACCATGGAATATCGAAAACATAGATAGGTAACCCATTTTGACCCATATTCACCTCTAAGGAGTAGAAACCTGTCCACTTCTCAGCTCAATGGATTCAGAGATTTCGCAGTTCACCATTTTCCACTAAATTTTGGATGTTTCTAGGTTATACTGATCAGCAACAATTGGAAGAAGAAGCCAAGTCCACAATTTTTCAGTTTTTGGTGATTCTACCGTACCACGATAAAATCCCTCATAAAACTGTCTCAATTATGGTATGGTGGTATGGCCGGACTAGACGTTTCAAAGTGTCTAGATCAAAAAAGTCATGCCCGTCCACCGTCCACGCGCCAACTTTGGTAGTAGAAAATTTTCTAAAAATCTGAAATTTGGGTCGGGGGCCGGTCCTGGCTCTAGTTCATTCTCAAAACTTGTCAGCCAGATCGGACCAAATTTGGGCGGAGTAGGGGGGGTCAAAGTGTGTTTTTTGAAAAATGGATTTTCGAGATTTTTGGCGATCCAGGCGTGTGGGGTATTATTTTCCACTAAACATTGGGCGCTAAATCTGAAGAAATGGGTCCCAGAACGATTGATGCCCACCGGAAGAAGTCAAGGGTCAAAATGGGTATCTATCTACCCATTTTGGAGATGTGTTTTCGAGATTTGTGGTACCTAGGCGTTTGGAATATCATTTTCCACTAAATTCTGGACACGGAATCCAATGAGATGGGTCTTACAACGATTCACACCTACCAGAAGAGGTTATGGGTCAAAATGGGTATCTATCTACCCATTTCGAAAGTGTGTTTTCGAGATTCCTGGCACCTAGGCGTGTGGGGTATCATTTTCAACTAAATTTTGGACCCTGAGTCGATTGGAATGGGTTTGGTACCTACTTTCCCTCCCATTTTCCCCATGATCGTTATTTCCAACAACAGGCGTTTGTGGTTTCGTTTTCAACTAATTTTTGGACGCTGAATCGATTGGAACAAGTCTTCATGCTCCTGATCAGAGGAATAACCAACCCCTCAGTATGAATTTCCAGAGTTTTCATTCCCTTTAAAAATGTTTATAAAAAATACGGACCTAACTAGTCCCCAAAAATTCGGGGATTCATCAAATGTGGCAAAATCGGGGCTTGTGGAAGATCATGGACACAGGGGTACCATCGACATTAGGGGGTCAACAAGGGCCAAAATTACAGTATATTATGAGAGTGGAAGAATACAAACCAGCAAAGCTGATTCCACGCTGCAGTTCAAATGGATTTACCTCGACGATACTAATCCCAGCCTCTTGAAGTCGTCGACCGATCGAAACCAATGGGATATGTAATTTGTCTGGAAAAATTCACTGGGAGGTAGTGCCTTTTTTTTAAGTAGAGACGGTTGAACGGTGATGAATTTGTGAGGTCGATTCAGTGGGTCCGAATTTCTGTACCATTCCTGGCGAAGATTTCAAGAATTTATCGCTTCTTCAACCGGGCATGGAATACCGAAGAAAAATAACACGGTCAAAGGCTAACCAGGAAAATAAATGAGTTAATTAATCGACTCAAGCTCTTGGGTAATTTGTAGCCTCCTGAGTGTGGAAGATTTCTGAAACGGTATAAATCGTGTAGTAGTCTCCAATAGCCTTATCAAGAAGGGGCCGGGGCACAGGTTTAATATTTCACTTAATTTATTGCACCTAGATTTCATTTGCATTGGGCTTGGAAGGCAAAGGTGAAAAGTGAGATGGGAAGAGAGTTCCCCAAGTGAGCGAGGGCCCCCACGGAGTGGCAGGAGGGCTACAGGCAGTCCAATTAGTTTACATCGCGTCGATAAAATGTTTAATGGTTTCTATTAGTCTCCAATGAAATGCCTCTCAGATCGATCCGATGGAATCTAGTGGGTTCCCTATAGCTCACGAGCATTCAACTTCGATCTCCCACAAGGCTGGAAATCGAGGACTTTTACGGCGCGCGCCTATCCATCTCCACAATCTAAACGTTCCTTTTTCCTATTTAAATGTTAATGTATTTTATATCGACAGGCCCGTTGTGGTCGGGTTGGTGTTGTTTTTTCAACTTTTTTTTCTCTCTTTCTCTTCCATCGTTTACTTGCTTCCTTCAACACACAGCTCCGTTTCCCCTAACCGAGCCTGGCTCAATTTGTTAGTTCCACCACCTTCCTTCTTATTCTTGTTCCAGCCTAAAGAGCAAGCATTCTTGTTTGCCCGCCTTATGATCGGCCGAGGGTCCAAGGGATTTTTCGAATTCCAATGGGGCAGCTTGACCCATCTCGTCTTCAGGTTCCGGGATAAAAAGTCACTTCTCTTTCATCCGCCGATGCACTTTGGATATCTATCGACTCTTTCTCCTTCCCCAATCCTGCCCCTTTGTTTCTCTTTTATTTGAAATTCCTCTTTGTAGCCTTCCGATCGCTATTAAATGCCCTATAACATTCGATTATATTGCTTATTCACGCTTCCGAAGCATCCCACGGGTCTGTGGTTGGTCAGGTTCTCCTAACAGCTACTGGCATTCCAAGCGCATTGTACATTCAAATACGATCAAGTCATTAGTAAGCTGTTTCTATTTACATTTTGAGTTATTAGTTAGGTCATAATTTACGGTATTGGCCTGATCGTTGAACGTGCTATGTTGTGCGCAATGACATAATCGTGTCCAGCGGCTGACTGAATGGGAAATTAAATTTCAAACTCACATTGTTAGATTAGCTATTTTGTCAGCATGACTCGTCGATCATTTGTTTGATATGCATATTTATCAACCAGACTGCAGCCTGGTGAAAACAAGTAACAAGAATATGTGACCGAGGACAAAAATAATAAAAATCCTTGAAGAAAGAAAAACGCTTAATGGAAGCAAAATGATAGTCACATACGAGAAATCACATCCTATATGTGAAGCGTTGTGGGAAAGTGGCTGTATTCGTAAGATGCTGGACTTGGAGTGGAAAGGTCAAGGACACTATGAGGGAGTTGCTCATGGAACTGGGCCAACAGTGAGCGTCATTGCTATTAAACAGTTGTAAATGATTTTTCGTAATTCATGGTTCTGATTCTCATGACTCAGCCTATTTCGAACGACCATCGGATGTGTATCTCATTTTCGTGACGTCATGGATCAAGCCAAACTCGCGCTCAATACCGCTGATAATGGACCGCTGTTTGATGTTATTTGTAAGAGATCAATACGTTAAAATATACGAAAATTGTTTACCTGCGATTTCGAAATTTGAGAGTAGTACTTGTCATCTTCTCAGAGCCTCTAAATTATACCAAGTATTTAGCCAAGCATCTGATTATAAAGACGATGTCGAAGTAATTCAGTTACCCGCTCCATATTAAGGACCCTCGTTCCTCTCAAAAACCCAACGCACCTTCAAATTGGGGATGCAACGAGGGTTGGCCCTTTGACGATGCGAGTTGAATTTCAATTGCATCAAGAGCCCGGTGCTTTGAGCTGAGATATTGAATGATCGTTCGTATAATTTGATGCGAGTAACACTCAAAACGGAAAGCCCCCTGTATGAATTAAAGTCAATCAATCATCACTCGGACACCAGAGGACTCGCACTCCCTTTTTTCTAGGTACCGGAGGAAGAATGAGTTACTATCCACAAAAACAATAATGATGTCAGACAAACAAATAATTAATAGTAGTTCATGGGTCGCGGTGTCAACCTACCTGATTTATTGACCCCTGAGCCTCCTATCGGGTTGAATAAAGACAAGATATTGTTTTCAATAAGTGAAACGCCCAAATGAATCACGTATTATAATATTCATAAAGGAGAGGCGTCAATAGAAGATTGTTGACACCCACCTTGGAGTTCCTTCTTCATCGCCTCACTGTCAACAAAAACAGCATCCTAACCGTCGATATCCCGTCCGACGTTTGACACATTCATCACAGACCAGGCTGAGCATTTAGGTAGCTGAGAATTCAAGCTTGACGGGTATAATACAGCTTTTAAGTGGGAAGTGGAAACCAGGGGGAAAAAGTTGAATTCCTCTATTTTATATAAACGGTAACACTATTGGGTGACTTCATAAATTATTAAGAATTCGAGATGCGTTTCATCAATAATGATTTATGATGTGCGTATTGAGATGAAGCAAGAACAAAACCTTCAAATTGAATGGAATTCATTTTGACAAAATATTTCCCGGTATCTCAACAAGCAAAAGCCAATTGTGAGCCTACTTTTTCAAACAGAAGAAAGCCATAAATTAAATTTTAACCTGGCTAACAAGGCTAGCGAAGTGGTGAGCCAGCGGTAGCCGTCAGCTAGCTACACCTACCGCAATAGGATGTAAGTAATTAAAGTTGAACTCAGCATCAATCCTGACTGCCGCTAGAATGTTTTATTTTTGATAAAGAAGGTTCTCTCAAATCTAGACCTGCTCAACATCGCGCTCACGGATTAAAATCAAAAATTTGACCCTAACAAGACGAAAGACTCGCTAAGAATGTATCTTCTAAAACGCTGAAAATTATTCCACAATTATTTACTCCTTGGAACAAGGTATCCCTATTGACGGTCCGAGTCCCATCTCAACGGCTTAAGCGTCCGGATTTCAGAGGAAAATGATACGCCTAGGTACTTAGGAATCTCGAAAATACACTCTGCAAATAGGTAAGTACAATTTTTGACCCATACTTACCACTGGCGAACTTCATTCTGTCCGCGTTACAGTCTAATGGATTCTGAACCCAAAATGTAGAGGCAAACGATACCTCACATGCCTAACATCCAAAAAGTCACGAAAATTGAGTTTTAAAGAACACATTTTTACATATTAAACCCTCCCCAAATTTGGTCCGATCGGGCTGAAACGTTTCGAGGACAAACTGGATTGCCACGTAGACGATATATTTCGTTAACTTGCTCCCACTTCCTTCTATTTCTGCTCGCCAAATAATCAATTAATGGAGTAGAAGAGGAGAGTGAAAAACTTAGAGGTTAAAACGATAAGCGACTAGACAACACCACGTAAGAAGCTCATAATGGCAGCGCAAGCGATTCTCGCGAATCGCCTTGTTCGCTCGTTCGCGTCGCTCGCACTCCTTTTCCACGTAAGACATAACCTTAAGCGCATCTCCTGCTCCAAGGAATAATTAACCACTGTGGAAAAACTTGCAGAGTTTTCGATGTAGACATCATGAAACTTATACTGCTATATTTTCATGCAAATCTGGCATGACTATACGATACGGAAGCATGTATCTACGCCTGTCCTGATCGGCAAACATTCGCGAAAAGAAACCATGTCCACAATTTTCCAGTGTTTGATGATTCTGCCGTACAACGCTAAAATCCGGCATAAGCTGTCTCAATCTTGGTATCGCTTAGAAATCGTATGTTGAATGTTCAACTGAGGTTGGGATGATACTGTAGACTTGAATATTTCCAATTTCACCGAACATACTGATTATATCCGAAAGCCAATCCCACGAATCGAATCAACAAAACGTGAAAAATTTTGGAACGTCGGAAACGTTCTTGAGGAGGTAAGGGAGTACGCGCTTCATACATTCATTACGACTAGGACATGACAAAAGAGAAGTGGGGTTTGTACGAAGGTAGGGAAAAGCGTAAGGGAGCCCTTGATGTATTTGATGTGTATAGAAGGAATAGGGTAGGAGAAGGACCGGGTAGAGAGTATAAGTCGAGCTGCTATCTGGATGTGTCACACTCATATTGAGCACTCCTTTCCCTTCTCCCTTCTATGTAGATGAAATTGACGCCTGGGGACATATTGTGAACTCCGTCTCTCTGGAAGCCGTTGGAGGAGCCAACCCCCTTCTCCGTCAACTCAACCCTTTCTTCTCAACTCCTCAAAACCATTCCTCCTACATGAAAAAATATCTTCTCACTTCGCGAAAAATCCAGTCATTTTGATTGAAGGCTGGCAGCAAGATGTTTCTGTGATATAAGTTCCTGAAAAGTTCTTACTTTATTAGAACCAATACTCAGGCAGTGCCGTAAGAACTACCTACTTTGGCCCACTCTCTCATAATATTATCAAATTCTTTACATTTTGGAAAAAAAAATGTTAAGCTGTCCCACGCAAATATTGTTTATTTGATAATTTTACGAAGTCGTTACGATCGCCGCCATTATCGATTTTCTGATACATGATTTTCTACATAATGGTTTCGTCATGTTCGCACCACTCAACATGAAATACAAATTTGAACAACTAAACGTATAAACTTCTTTTTATTTCATGAATCTCACAAGCCCGTCGACAAAAAGAATCCAGCTGTTGTTGCGGGAGGACGACAGCAGTTATGCGAGCCTCGTTAAAAACTTCGAGATCTCGCTATCATATGGTTAATCCTTTATTATTTATGCCGAGGATCCAGCCATTTTAAACTCGAGGGCATGGGAATTAAAGCTATTTAGTCACTTAAGAGTCTCGTAGAGTTTTTTCCTCTCCCTCAATGACTTGAAAACACAATCAGAATTGACCGCTAACTGCCGCGATATCGTCGATGACTTTTGGATAACGTTTGGAGAAGGCTTAAAAGCCTTGATTTAGAGTCTAATAAATGAGTTTTGTAGGAATCGTTGCAATAAAGCTTTCAAAAAGACACGGCCTCAGAAATAACCGTGTTTTTTCCCCTTTCATTATTTAGCTGCCTCGGTGGGTAATATGGTGATCTCGAGCGGAGCGGCCATCAAATTAGGTATCAGAGGAATGATTAAACCAGAATGTGTGTGGGTTTCGTTCGAAATCGTCCATTTGCTTTAGCTAAATACTTGAAACATATTAAAGTAAGGTAGAGTTCCCGAAAAATGAACCCAAATCGAGCGTTATAGAGATGATGCCCCACGCTAATCTGTAGTTCACAATAATATCAAGTTATCCAAACGTTTGTGAAAAACCTACAGTATAATAAAGCTGTGTAACTGACTGTAGAAGAGAAAATAATCTGTCGCTAAACTTCTTCGAACACAATTTTCACAATCCGTACGTCCTTAGTCGGTCATAATGAGGTCATAATAGCCAATGGAGGGCGCTGAGCGTTATTATTTTCCTATATAAAGAAAAGATGTTTAGGAAGGCTTTGCAATTAATCGAGTACGTAGAATGTCATCACAATCACGAAGTTGAGAAACGAAAATACTGCTTGTGGATTTCGCACTCTTGACTTGAGAGACACCGGCTACGTAGCAGCTGATGAACGGCGAGGGAAACTAGAGAGAGGATTTTCCAGAGCGTTATTAACGGCTCTCAACTCTATGGCCAGTTCGTGATGAGCCGCATGGGGATAACCCGTTGAATGACGTGCAGTAATAACCTCCCCATTGAGACTATATCAAGTCTACGAGGTGAGACGGTGTGGGCGGCTCATTTCATTTCAGAATAAATGATCTCAAACAATGGATTCGTCAACCTGCCACACCCTGACCCTTCTGGTACAACACTACTGCGCTTTCAATGCTCAGACCCCCGTTTGTTTTCATTTTTTAGGTACCTACCTATTTGAGCCCAGTGAGTTTATCTACGAGCAACACACAAACATCGCTGGAACTCAGAATGAAAACTCGCCCGATACTACCGTATTATCTGAAAATTGGGAAACTGTTAGATACCAAGTTTCTTTCATTATAGGGTCAAGAATGCGTTATGTAGATTCTAGCAAGGTAATTCCTTAGCTATCACGAGTTATAGCCCTCGACTCCTCTTGTGATGATGGTGAAAGTAACATCCAACGATTCATTGCTAGATACTAGAGCGAATATCATTCTGTCAGATAATATTTGGTTTATTATACACTACAAAGACCAAGATTACCAGCTTCTTATTCTAATATCTCCTGGGCATAGAATGCAGTCATAACGAAACTGAACCTCAGCTCAACTTAATACAAGATTAAAAACAAATTATTGGTTTCTATTTGGTGAATCCTTTCGAAACCGGGTCCCCGAAAACGTACTACCTCCTTGATCTCCGAATCGGATTTTTAAACCTCTGAAACCCGTTACAAGTAATGACAACTGGTTCTGAGGATCGCTTGTGTTCATTATGAAAAATGAGGTTCGTTTTGACGCGCAGGATTATTCTTCGTGGATGTTATTGTATTTTGATGGTTATGCCCTCTAAATAACGACTTTAGGGAGTTGAAAATCTGTATCACTGCTAGAAATATACTGAAAACACATGGCAATGAAGACAATCCTGGCCTTTCACTTGTATGTTGTGAGACTTGCAATGCATTATCTCATATGAACGATTATCCCGATTCAGAATAGTGAGTTATAAATGTCATAGTTTATAATCCTAAAGCTTCTAATTATTCCAATAACGTAAATTTCCTCCATGTTCTCTAAAAAGAACGCATTAGGTAACTGAGATAGCGAAGATGTAAAATCCCACTTTCGAGCAGTTCTAATGTTGTTAGTAAACCAGTGCCCTCATTGAAGGGTCATCGTGATTCACGCCTCACGGATGAAGTTCTGATTGGCTGCAGCTCATTAGCAGTGCACTCGAGCATGTGCCGAAACACGGTAGATGGCTTTAAAGACAATACAAACAAGGTTGTAACTTTCCCGTGGTTAAGCAATTTTTGATGAGATTCTCTTATGTGGGGAATATCTCGGTAATGACAACTTTGTCTTTACCAAGTTCATGGATTTGAAGAAGACGTGTATGAAATGAATGCCATTGAGGATGAGAATCACTCACATGCGTTCGCGCATGACGTTTGAACACGAAATGACCAAGGGTTGAACGCCAAATGGTCCACAAGGGTGGTAAAACCATCAAAATTATTGGAGTTGAGAGAATTTTCGTGTGTTCGTCGAGCAGTAAGACACGTTCTTATCAATAAATTCTTTCTTCCCACGAAATTTGCCTTGTAAAACTTCTTCACTCCAACCCAGCCTTTGAATAGTTATTACATATTATTAGCCAACGATGAACTTTTCATACTTTCCAGCGTGTTCACTAATGTCAGGTGTTTCACCTAAATGAAAGATTCATTGACGATTGATTGATTAATTTCTTCTTGACTGTAGTTATTTAGTTTGCTTCTTCTCGTATGGTGATCATCAATAAACTCACAAATAGTGCAGTTATTCGTACATCATTTGACTGAGAATGCTCTTCAATAAACCTGAACATGGTTTGAAAGAAATTTTATTCATGTTTTGAAGGAAATATTTGGGAAAAAAATGGCTCGAATTTGAAAATAGAAGACTTCATGCAATTAACCAAAGTTGCTGGCTTGATCCTAGGTTTTACGACAGTAATTGGTGTATTTAAATAAATATTACATATCTATTTATGTACGATTATATTATATAATAATAGCGGTTCTTCGGCTGCCATTTACTCAGCAAATAAATCTTGCAGTTCGAAACTGGCTGAAGTGGTCTCTCTAAAACTGAACATGTTTCCAAATTACATATATCTTGGATGCCGAACCAAAAGTGGACAGGCCAATGATAGTTTCTTGGAGGAAATTATTTTGTAAAGCACCACATTTGCAGATAAGACCGAAGAACCAATGCCTGGAAATGTTTGATTCAGAGAGCACGGCCGAGTTGAATGTGCGTGTTGACAATCAATACGGTAGAGTAGTTCATAAACTTTCGGTAGGTGCAGAAGTGGGTGGAGGTTGTGGGCCCGAACTCAAAACTGATTCACAAACCATTTGAACGGAACGATAAACTCCAGTCGGTCACAACAATAGCGTCCCAGACCATAACTAACTTAAACACCAGGAACCAGAGGTAGCCTCTCCCCGCAAATAAAAAAATTAGTGAGTCAACTCAAGCTCTCTATAATTTTTTCCTTTCTTTCTCTACTCCTTGTTTTCTGAAGCAGTAAAACTCTTATGAGATGCAGAGAGATAAGTGGGCCGAGTAGCTATAAATATACATCAAACACAAACCACCTCAAAAATGTTATCACATTATTTTATGATTTGTTCAGTCCCGATGTTCGAGGATTTCGAAGTTGATGGAGCACATAAATATGGCACCAAACGGTCGAACCTGAGGCTTATTATACAGGAGGGACCTTGATCCTTCCATACCTCTTATCGGTCGGGTATATCTCAGTCACGGTGAAGAATGTACTTCCAGATATAAAAGTATAAATTCTATAATGTGAGATTCTCTTCAACATCCAAGATCTTATAACTGATAATCCACATTTTGTTTTCACTCATTCCAAATAAACATCATATTGATAGCCTGATTAGACCTAATTTTTTTATTTGTTGGGAAAAAGGGATCCTCACCTACCTAGGAATCGTCCTATGCCCGTGTCTCGGAGTTTGTTATTGGAGTCCTCCAATAATTTTTCCCTCCTTTCTGTTTACCCCAAGTCACGCGTGGTTGGGTTGCAGGGACGGCGATAACATTATATACAAAACCCCACTCTCAAATAAAGGGACTAACTGGAAAGTTTCCGCACTTTCAGTCAATCATTTTTTCAGCCCAGGCAATTTCATTAGTGCAACTCGTCACATTTCATGAAGTGGACGCTATCGTCAGATCATCGCCTTAGTATTTTTGTAGCTAGTTTGAAACGGCAAAACGGATAAAAAACCGAGCGACGAGCAACTTCTGAGCTATCGGCTGTATTATTTGTTCTGTTACAAAATGACCGACCGGAGTTTACTTGAGAAATTATGATCCGAATTACCGTTGAGGGGTCACCAACATACCAAAACCAACCTACTTCGATATGATCAAATTTGGTATTGAAACGTCCAGTGATGACGCCCAAAATAAGAGTAAAATTTTGTATTATTCAGGATACTTTATCAAATTTCGTGCCATTATAAAATATATGTAACGAATTTTATTCAGTGTTTGAAACTTTATTCCGGAAGACATTATGGGATATGATATAAAATTACTCGACGCTCATATGCACGAGCAAAATGCCAAGTTTGCAACAGGTTGAATGAACGAACCTTCAGAAAATGCATAGGACTATGCAGACTAGATAGACGTTCGATTTTGGTAAGATTACGTGAAAATAACAACGGCGTGGTCTTCGATCGTGTACGAAAATCTATTTACCACCCGCAACGTGATAAACCGTTTGGTCAAAAGTTGTGTTTGCCAAGAAATCAACAATTTATTCAAACGAGCGCGGTCCCGGCAAAGGCCACCAATGCATTTTTTCACGTCGAAGATGAAATGAAGAGACCGTATTGTAGCAAGAGTGAGTCACATGGTTTAAATTGGTTCCTATAGTCGAGTTGGGTTGGCGCTCGCCCAACCAAATGGCCAGTGAAGCTTCATCTAAATTGTCACACAAATTATATTTAGTAGGTATTTATTTTTAAAAATACTTTTCTCAGAGACATGGAAATGAGTGAGCTGAGCCAGGGATTTTTATATATTTCTGATGATGCGCTCCCTGGTCAAACAAGCGGGTGGACGGCTACTGTCAGACGTCAACAAATCACGATGTGTTTCCTCTACCGAACGTCGGTATCATTGTCCATGGAGTCTGAATAATGAGAGACGTTTCCATTCTGCTCGTATCGAGAATATGTTCCGTCGCAAGCAGTTAAAATTGATCGTAGAGGTAGTTTTAACTTGGCACATTCAAAATAAGGGCGTTTTTTCTTGGAGGAGGGGGGTGTTGAAGGGGGGGGGTGTCTGAGGCGGCAGTATATTCATCGACCTTGACATCAAGTTAGAAACAGCAGTGCTGTAGCATCAATGACGACACGAGGATTTCCACGGACGTTCACCCCCTCCCACAGCGTTGAAGCCCTTGAACGGTAGTTAGGCTGACAGATTCAAACAACCTCTTGTTTGTAAGTTCGGGTCTCCTGGAAGGGGGAGAATTAAGACGGCATTCAGGCACATCGTCGAGGAGGGTGGGCCGTGTTGGATAGGGGGTGAGGCCGAGAGTGGGTCATTGGGTTACGAGGAAGTTTCCCTTACGTTTCTCCTTCAAAGCTCCTTACCTCACCCCTCTTCAGTATACCACCCTCGCTTCTCAGCCTCACCCCATTCCCCTCGAACCTGTGGGTGCTATTCAATTAGTATTCAGCTGAAGCCAGTCAACGCCGTCTAGAAACTCATATTAGGGTCTTTGATCTGTGGGAGGAACGACCACTTCTCTGTTCTGAGTCCATACCTACTGTTCCATTTGGCCAGTCCCCCACATCTTGAATGCTTTGAACATCCGGGCCAGAAGCGAAAAATGAATAAAATATTCCAAAAAATCTATATAACAGGTCCTATTTGTTCCCTAATTTTTATTCAAATCCCACAAACGGCGTGGGTGCATGGTTTATTGAGATATTTTGGATACCTGGCCATGGGTTATTTTTACTAACCGGACCAATTGCTCACCAGAAGTCGTAACCTGAGAATCAAGAAGGATACTTATTTTGAAGATAGCTAGAGGTATTGCCGAATTATGAGCTTTTGCATACGAACGAGAAATCGAATTAATAAACATTCAGGCGTTTTGAAGATATGTTTACGGGATGGTCTGAGTCCTGAAGAGGCTTATTATTTTGATGAAGCTCACTAGCAGTTCAAAGGATGACCCCATGTTTATGTTCTACAAAGAAATAAATTTAACCAAAATTTGGTTAAAATCAATCCACATTTAATGTGGATCGAATTGACTCACAGTGATACAATTTGAAGATACGTGGGTCGGTTTCCTACGACCCACATTCCGGTGTTTCTGTCGTGACCCTGTCTTACCCTGTCTCTCCCAAGCTAATTGTACCCAAGTACAAGTGGCATCGGTTCGGAAACACCTCTTCTTGGAGCCCCAACACGCTAAGCCAGCGATGCTGAAATTGATAAGGCTCATCAGAAAGTAATCGATCCCTATGAAAATCTGACCTCGTTATTCCGCTCAATACAAGTTAATCAGCGCCGAGCGGAAAAGAGCCGGTGGCAGGTCGAAGAAAAAAATTATCCCCCACCATGCACGATGTAGGTCAATGAAATTCCTGAGATGTGCTCCATCAAAGAGGGCTGCGATCGCGTGGTGGTATTATTGGTTCCAAGATCGCACCGATATATATGTTAATTTCCCAAGGTCTATCGATCAACAGAAAACTCCTATAATCAAATACCAATCTCATTTTAGGAATCCCTAAGCACGAAAAGGAACAAAGCCTGTTCGACAATCATTACTCCTCAGGCATAGGCTCAATAGATGTTAGATAGCAATAGCTTCTGTGCTCCGGCTCTCGTGATTGATGCCCGCTTGCGATATTATTTATTCAGAACAGCCTTTCTCCCTTTCGCTCGGAGAATTACTGTTGTGGAGCAAGAGCAAAAAATATGAAATACTAAAACGGGACAAATGTAGTCGACGGGTGTAGGAATATACCAAATGACCCTAAGAAGACGGTTAAAAGCTGTTACGAGTGCGTTCGCCCTTACCTCTCTTTCGCCGGATCAATGATCAACAAACTCTACATGGAAGGTCATGGCAATGTTGGAGAATGGCTGCGCAAGACATCATTAATCGACGAAATCAAAAAGGTTGTACATCGTGCGAACGATTGATTGATTGGGTACGTGTCTCGAGAAACTACAAAATATGAATAAACTACCATCGTTATTCGGTCGAGAGAAATATAATAGGAGTGTTTTGAGTGATTTTGATTCCGAAATCAGTCAAATGTTGGCGTTAAAAGAACGATTTGAACCAATTGGTCCTAATTTTAGCCAATGTTCACCTCCAAAGATTCTACGCCACATCAGACCATCTCTGATTTCAGGCTTGGAGCCCAGCATGATAATAAAGTTTCCCTGGAAGGGGATAAAGTAGTCGCGAAGAAAAGGAGTGGAGCTAATCCGTTGTCTATTAAAAGGGCCAGATGTCCTCAAGGAGCTTGTTCAGTAATCCGCGGAGCTGTCTTAGCCTCACGTCCTCTGTCCCTCTTACCCATCAGCTTCCCTCCTTGCGCCCTCTCGCTTCCAACACCGCCACACCAGCACAAATCCGTCTTATCAAATGGCCGTTCGATGATTCACTTCCACACCGATTCAAACCTTTTCAGAGTTCAAACGGATCTTCGAACCCACCCGGCGTCCCTGTATAGACTCGTTATGAACGTCTCAAAGGGATAAGACTTCCTTTCATTTCAGAGAGCACGATCAAGGATACATTCAGCCGATCCATCCAAGGATAAATCTGTAATGATTCCTCGCTGTTTATCAGAGTTACCAACATTACTCCCCGATTCTCAGAAACAGACAGGAAAAAAGGAAGATTAATAGTACTTGAATGGTGGGAGTGATAACATTGATCTCACGCTGGGAACGGTTCTGATACCTTGGCACTACGTTTTTACATTTAATGACATTCATTTGATTTTCCTAGCGTTTTGAATGAGAACAGAACTTTGAATCGCATTAGACTGTCTTCACATGACGAATGTTACGAATCGCTAGACAGGTTAAAATCATACGAAAAATGGCAAAAACAACGGCCACCCTGCACATATTAATTCAAACATTTAGAAATACCATAATAAGAAATCATTATTGTTATTTCTATAATCCTTTATTGCAGGTGAGAAAACACAATATAAAACACAAAACACCTCTTCTCTCGTCTTTTCAATAACCAAAAATAAACAATATCGAAATGTAGAAGAACCTGTGCGAACAGGCGAATCAAACAGCAACTACGCGCTCGGTGGTGAATTCCTTGCAGGCAGGTTTACCACAACCATCTAACAGAAACTAAACCACGTGACTGGTATGTTCAAGGAAATTTGAGATATTTTTTTAATATTTTGCACGTTCTCACTTTCCTCTAAATATATTGAAGGCACCCAAGAACGGCAATGACCATAAATTTACAATCCGTTCTACTCCCGATCATTAATCGCTAATCACCATTCGATCCAACGATCCGATCCAGTTCAACCTTCTTCCTAGATTTCGGTTTCGGGAATTAAGATATGGACCATGTCCAACTTTGGTTGTATTTATACGTTTCAAGATTTCTTCAGTTATCACGCGCGCTCTTTTCTCTCTTCTTTTTTTCCACGTCCGCCCACTACATTTAAACTGATCCTCTCTTATTTATTAGGCATCTTCCTTCAATTATTTATATTCCGCGACCCTATACAAAGTGCAACACCTGTTACAGACCGTCATCTCTTTAACCAAAGCGGTTTGGATCACGCCAAATCAGTCAGTCCAAGAATAGACGTTCGGCCACCCAATTCGCGTTATGGGATTTCATTTATTCATACTCCCGTCACATTGAGTTTATTTTATCGGAAGGTTCCAAGACATTGAGGTCAAAAGGAATAGAGATCGTCACGACAACGACTCCTAAGGAATATTATTTATGTATAATATATTAACATAAAATATATTTTTTTCCTATAGTCATCCTCACACCCGATTCTATATAGACTGTCCGTCTGAAGATCCCACACTTCAGAAGAGGCTGGAAGATAATTTGTTTCCTTTTTTTCTTGTTAAATCGCACGAGACTTCGAAAATGTTTCCTCCGCTGTCCTCGACCAACGGCTGAGAGCTATGAAAAGAACGTGGTTGTCATGGTTCCAGAGCTACCCCTTTCCCCTCAAAAGAAGCTTTAAAAAACGCTAATTATTAGTGCGTTTTGATAATAGCGGTTTTTCCTCACTCTCCCCACCCCTCTTCTTGGGAAACGGGGCATGAAATATCTAATGACGCTCGGAAACAAAAGACTCGCAAAAGTTTTGTCATTAGTCGAGTGAAAATACTCTAGAAAACATGACCCCAAGGCAGAAAGGGAAATGAACAATTATAAGTCGATTCCTCCTAAACTAGTCAGCTCTTTGCAACGCCGTACTCCTGAACCGTTTGCCTTTTGTTTTCCCGTTAAATTAACGGTCAAATTTACTTCGTTATTCGATACATAGGATAAGACGAGTCTTGCCTTTAAATTGTTTACCAAGAGCACATTACCGAGCGAATTTCATACTTGACAGCCGTTGCACATTCTACTGAATGTAGGTATTACAGAAATATCACAAAACAAATCTTTCTGAGTGTCGAGAGCGTGTCAACTACACATCCATCGCGTTATCGGCACAACCCTAATCAGCAGGATGAATAATACGGACACGCCGATAATGACTTCCATATTGACTTCCCACAGAAAATGGGACGTTAAAAACAAATGGTCTAATGCGTTTATCACGTTTGCGGAAATCGTTAGAAACTCAGCCTTCTAATGTATACAAAACCTCAGAATCACAGTTATGAGAGGAAACGTTCGCGTTCTCTCTTCAAGAAACGAAAAGTAGAATGGTATGGAATAAGGTTAATTGTAGAAATGAGTAAGGCGTATGTTGCAACATTTGTTCGAGCTCTATACGACGTTGCACTCTAAGAAATACCGAGAAACCTCGACGTCATAATGATCCGAGTAAATTACCTCGTTGAAATCTACACAATTTTACCCTTAGACACGTTACATTCGTGGGACGACCGTAATTATTTTCATCATTCAGCTTGAAGTGCGTATCTACTTTACTGAAAATTGATGTAACGCTTTTGGTATTTCTACACAACTAATGCTGTGTTTGGTGCTCGAAAATGTATTAAAACATTTCCTTCAAACGTAGATTTGAAAAAAAAAAATTTATTACCTACTTCTTGAATATTCTACCAATGTTTTCATGACAGAGATCCACTTTTCCTCTATACGTATATGAAATTTTGCGTTTCAAGGATCTCATTTCGGGTGTAGTTGCTCCTCAAAATATTTCAGCTCGATGGGCTCGAATTTTCTGAGGTTATGAATGAAGTGTGTTTTTTGATGCTCGATTTCCGGGGACCTTGGCATGTGGGGTATAATTTCCCATTAAATTGAGGTTACTGAATCGGTTGAGATGAGTTTTGATGTAAGTCGCGCCCGCCGGGTCAAAATGGGTAACTATCTATTTATTTCGAAAGTGATTTCCTGAGGTTTGGGGGCCAAATCGAGTGGGATATCATTTTCCACTAAATTTGGGACGCTGAATCGAATGTGATGAGCCCTGGACACTATTGTTTTCCACATACTCATGAATCAAGGAATGATGAAGCATTACCGAGGAATCTACAGCATTTTCTGAATTGAACATTGAACGATCATTTCAATCGTCTTCAAACTCAACTTTACGTCGCATCAATGGACGCATAGGAGCAGTGAAGACCATCACGATAGTAAGCCCTGTTACTGATGGGAGTGCCACCATGAGTATATTTTATGTTAGCCGTCATTTGAAGGGGTCGGGTGATGTACTGAGACACGACAATGGCGGGCATAAACATCTCTTTTCTATACGAGACTGCAATCAAGCGACGAATACAATAAGTCCCACGCTACATTTCCAATCTTTTTCGTCCCATTGTAAAGAAGGTTCATAATTTTGACTGCAATTAGAGTGGTTTAAGTAAGAGCCAGATCCATAATGTGCTGAAAAGTAATGGCTCACCCTGACATGAGGTACTGACGGTTTTTTGGGAGGCGTGATTAATATTTTTAGATTTATCAGAATTTTTCACCTCCGAATATGACATTGAGAATCCAAAATACGTATTCGTTGTAAAATGAAACTTTATTTTGGGCCAATTCCAGAACGGTTGTGATAAATATTGGTGAAAAAGTTTTTACTAGAGCGGCCGATACGATCAATCTCAGTGTAGTGGCCACAAATCTCGCGCCACTTAAAAACGTACGGTTGGCTTGACGTTATGCATTAATGCACTTCTAATCGCTTCTGAGTTAATATGCGGTCAGAAAGCTTACATTGTGATGAGGTTGATAAACTAATAAATAAAACCCTCTACACCAGTCAGCTCCGTTGTGAGTAAATTCATACACCTGATAGGCATCTGCGCAATGCAGATCAATGCAAATGAGCAGCCATATCGTTGAGACTTGATTCTTCGCGGTAAATAAAACATCGTGGAGGATAGCTATTAATAATATCCACTTGGATATCACGTTGAGATAAGTAGATATTCTACTTAGATCGAGATTTGTGAATTATTTGGCTTATAACAGGAGGCATTGTATCAAGTACTTAATTTTAATAACGCTGTAAGTACTTATGTTATCATCAGCATAACTTATCCTCACAATTTCTAACCAACTTTCCAATTTTACATCGTATCTTATTTCAGCGTACGACAAAGCCTGAAACTCCTGATCTGACTGGATCATTCATGTTAGGGAGCAGAAAGTTATAAAATAGATATATTAAATACTTCGGGTTTATACTTGTCAAGATCGAATTATTTCTAGTATCCACAACGTTCTGGAGGAATTGAAATCTGGTTGAATGTGTGTGGGTGTGGAATTCTTCCCACAAAATAGTTCCGACAATATATGGATTCCAGTGGTAGAACAAAATCAAGCATTTAATGAACAGTTGTCAAATGGTCAGCAAGAGATTGTTGAAATACCTCTTAGACCGTTCCAGCATCACCTTGAGAATGGCTTTTTGCTCAATAATCAGTTTTCTCTAGGGGCTAAAAAATGTGCTACCCCACGCTTAGGACCACTGAAGCAGGGACTGCACCAATGAAAGGTATGAAAGTTTAACCCACTCCCCTGATAAATATTACTTAACATGGTAAAATAAATACAAAAATAGTTTCGAGAACAAATAGGATTAAATTTATCGCAGATATGCAGCTACATGGTGCAGCAGGAGCGCATGAATGGATCCTGAGGTTTTTGTATCGCGGCACGCCACCACCTCCAATGAGCTAGTACTTAGTTAAACGAATTCTAATTCTTTATTCAGCCGAATGAAAATCTATGACGACATCATGAATGTGTTGGCTGAGATCCCTTCTGTAATATTGCAGTGGCAACGTAAATGAGGTGGGATCCAGAGTGGGAGGGCTGAGATCAGGCCAATACCAGTGATCAAGTTCTTACCAGTAGACTGGCGTCAAATCAAACTTGAATAGCAACTACGAGAGGGGGCAACCGTCTGAGTGGTGGGTGAGAGAGGGGCGAAGGAAGCGGTTTGGAGGATTGATCAAACACGACTATGTTGAACCGAGGATAGCATGAAACCACTTAGGAGTGATTAGGTTTCTCTAAGATCGATAGAAGATCTGGTCTCATAGGTTACTTCAGGAGGCGCTAACCATCAAAACCACCTCCTTCGCCTTCACCTTGACCGACCAGACAGAAGCTCCTGCCTGCTGTCTGATTTATGGCCAGCTGATCACACCCCGGAGAGCGGCCATATCCGAGCGGTTCGTATAGATTGTAGCCACTGGCGCTTACACGGGATTTCTATTAGCATTTCACTCACACTACCAACATCGCCGCGTAAATCACTCGGGTCCGCGTAAAGTGAGCATTTCTCTTCCTAATGGAATCTTCATACCAGGTTTTTTCTTCCTTTGCGTTTGGCTTCGAACCAATGGGACAACTGCCATCCCGTAAAATATAGGCAATATTGATTCATTGACTACCAATGGGTGAGACCTCAAATTGGACACCTTAAAAAATCGTTTCGTATAAACGAATTGCATTTTTTATTGATGGTAACCAGAAGTGTACACAATAAAATTGCGACCAGACGGCTCCAACTCAAATTGTTCACGATCCTGTCCCTGAGGCGAGAATGTTTTGTGCTCGACTATACGCAAATTTAAACTGATGTAAATATCGGCGCCGAGAAATATCCACTCCCTTCATACAGCTGTCGGAATGTAACCGTCGAAATTAGGACAGTGCTATCAGAGAAATAATGATACGCCCCGAGGCCGAGCCTTCGTCAAATATGTAAAAACCTAACGAATAAGTCGGCAGCTAAGTATATTATCTAGAATAAAAAAAAACCACTGAAGTGATAAAAAGCGGAATTATTTTACAAAAATTTTGTAAAATATGCACATTTAATGTGCATAACAAAAAAAAAAAAAAAAAAAGCGTGTGAGGAATCATGTTTTACTAAATTTTTGGCGCTGAATCAATTGGAATAGGTCTGGGACACCCAGAGTCCCCATACTCACTGTTTTCCCCATTTTCCCCATGTTCGATATTTTTGACGATATAGGGGTGTGAAATATCGTTCTCCACTAAATTTTGGACGCTGAACGGAATGAAAATGAGTCTATATGCTCCTGGTCCGAGAAGCAGCAACCACTGTGAAAGAATTTGAAAATTTTTTTCTTTATCTAGACACCTTTCAAAAACGCATACAATAATTTTCGAGGAAAATCGGAGAAGTCAAACCCTCTTAAATTATTTTAAAAATGTTTATCCGCTTCCTGCCACCATATTCTGTAGCCAGTGGCCACCTATCTCAATCCAATCAGTACCCAAACTGCAATAAAATATGATAAACATTACACGCCTGAGACATCGATAATACTGAAAACCTGGTCTCAGTTTGGTCCGGGACCCATCTCAATCAACTATAATATTACGCATCAACATTTAAAAAAAAAAAAATCCTTTTCAACAAGTTCTCAGTTTTAAATTGTGGATCGTCCGACTCGCATTCGGAAAGTGGGGGCCAGTCAATGTTAAGATATGTACACTAGTGGTGAACCACGCCCGTTAATTATTCATTGACTCCGTGAAATGAATCATCGAATAACTTGTTAATTCAGGGTAAGATGCCCAAGTTCCATGTAAGTGGTTGTTACGATTCTGGGAGGTTCCTCCTACCCGACATATGGTGGATAATGCATAACTTTCCAAATATATATGGAGAAGTTTTCCAAGCAAAAACTGCTCGGGAGGGCCGTGATTGCTGTTAAATTAACCGAGCGGCATTAGTGTTCCCAGATTGGAGAGATGAAGTGAAGAAACCTGGATTGAGTTATAATTGCTGATAAAGTTGTTTCAACACTCGTTCCAACTTGAGTTATCCGAATTTCCCTGAGAACGCCACCCCTCGCTCGCACCCTTCTATCAGCTGGGAATATTGATAATTATTCACTGATAAGGGATTCGGAATTATGGCCGTTTGGGGATGAGTTTTCAAGGGAGGGCCATGAAAATAAGGCGGTTTGAACGGATCGAAGATGGGTAATGAGGAGGTGGAGGAAGAGGGTGGTAGGAGAGAGGAGGGTTGCCAGGGAAGGAACACCCAGAAAGTCCCATTTAAAAAGTTTTACAAGCCTCCGTTATCTTTCGATTGGATTCTGTCATGTGTCAAGACCAAGAATCAAAGATTCGCAATCCTGCAAAACTTTCCAGAGACTTCTCCGCTTCAACCCCATCTGGTAAACTCGGGACGGAAAAGAAAAATTTCGAGACGACGAAAGTCGAAGACTCCATTTCTCCTTTCTAACTCAATCAGACAACAATCGACTCTTCCTCAACGAGCGTCCAAGGAAATATAAATTATGACTTGGTTTCAACTTTTAAAAGGACCATTCCTGTTCTTCTTGTATCGTTATTTTCCTTCCCGTTAGAAATAAGCAGATTCCTATCAACGGCAACGTTCAACCGTTCACTGGTTTCTCGCCTTTATGCGAGGGTTTCGAATCCTTCCATTGTTTCCAAAGCACGATTTCCCATTCCCCTGATGAACGGGTGATTCGGAATAAGAACAACACGATGAAGACACTGATTATTTGTATTGCAAATCACCGAAGCACCGTATTTAACTCCGTCGACTGACAACTTTTACAGGAGGGGTAACGTGTAAGAAGAAAAGATATAATCGGGATTTATTATAATTAGAATGGGGACTCAACTATCTTCGTCCAATCAGTGTATTATTGAATAGCATTGTCTAAATATCTATGCTTGTAGAGCAGATGCATTCTCACACACCGTGGGACCTGCTCCTAGTACAATTGATGTGTGAATATTTAATTAATGTTCTACCTGCGTCTCCCTAATTACACATGCAATTATGCAAAGTTGGTGGCGAGGGGGAACTTCAGAAAGAAATGCCTATAGGTTTGGGCAAACAACGGTCTTCTACTACGCGTTAGGATTAGCATAAAGCTCAGCTCATACCGACCCGCCGATATTCTTGTTGCCTAAAAAACTCTTCACCCGGGTCTTCCAAATGGGTATCAGATCGCTGTTCACTTTCCGAGACGTGTGTAATCACGATTGTGAAAGCTTCGTAATACTGCTAGGGTACAAGAGAAGTGTGAATAAAAATTACTGTTTGTTTTTCATTTATCCATAATTTTGGTATCGGAAAACATGCATTTCGTCCGCCTCAATACTTCATCAATCGATAAATTATGAGAGAAATGGGATTGGGGTTACTCCGACCCTACGGTATAAGATGAAGGAGTCACAATGAAAGTGTCATTCTATGGTTAATTTTTTTTTCTTTTCTTTTTTTTTGTAAAAGAACTAAAAATGGAATATAAGGCCAATGGTAGAATTTCCAAAAAATAGGCACATAAAAAGAGATTTTTGAGAATGAAAATCCTAAAAACGTGTTGAAAACAGCCCGTTTAGATAACATGAAAGTTTAATGAGGTAATACAGGATTCAAATTCACCCTATTACCCCCGGTAACAACCTAGTTGAATCGGAAAAATGGCAAAATGAAAGAGACTCGATTTTGGTCCTTCAAAGCGGTATTTCTCAGCATTTTTCACGATGGCATGATATGCAAAGAGATCTGTTTAGCCAGATGCGTTCAATACGTATGATGAGGCCTTTGGAAGAAATAAAGCCCTTCGAAGAATAAATATAGTCTAACGGGTTTCTTTGTATGGGTGCCATAAGGTGATGTCGTTCAAACATATTGGACGAGATGAAACACCGCGTAAAGGGGAGATATTATCTGTATTCTATGATTGGCCGGACGACAAGTGCTCTGAAAAGATCTATGACCGAACGCTATTTTTGAAAATGATTCCCACTTCACCTTTGATGACAAGACATAACCGAACTAATTCTTCGCTGTCCGAGTTCTAGCTGTCTCATAATGGGATTTCGAGAACATTTTCTCGTAGTTCGATAATGAAACCAAGTCGCGGGGCGTCGTTGGTCCGTTTGAAACAGTAATTTAAAAAACATACATCGTTCCCCTCCTTCACTAAATTGAGGTTTTAAAAATAAAGAATTCATTGTTACGTGGGGCTGGAGATGCGCCAAGGGAGAGGTCAAGAACGCTATGATATAAACACTGACCGGGGAGCGGTGGGGGGAATGAGGTAGACGTTCAGAAGGGCGAATTTTCTGCTATCATGAACGGTTTATAATCCCCTTTCTATACACTAATTGCTAAGGTAAGTGTGGAAACTGATACTTCCTATTCAGGGTGTTAACTGATAAGGTTAGCCGCCTTCAAGGGGCTGATATTGTAAATCATTTGCAACAAAAAATTCTCCTAGGACTTTTTTCTAAAGGCTTTGTTTCGACTTATTAAGATAACTAGGCTTTGTTTAAACTTACCCAAAATACCAGCTCTCCTACTGTATATTCATGTTTATTTTTTGTTATGAAATTTAAGGGTGAAAATGACGTTTTATGTTGAAAAAAAAAAGGTACCGTTGGAAAGCTGGTATTTTGGACAAGTTTTTCTACGATAGAACGCGGGAATTCGTCAGTGAAATAAGTCATTTTTACCCGGCTGAATGTTGACAAGGATTTGCGTTTTCATCACATTGTAACTTTAGGCTTAATTGTTGAATACCAGTACTCATTTATTAGAAAGATTGAAGGACCCATCGGATGGGAAATTTACGCTCTTTCCAACGGTGTACTCATATTTGAGATTATTTTCCAAAATTAAAGTAGTTATGGCCGTTTTAGTGACATCAGGTCGAATGCGGCTCCTATTGGTTGGTTTTTTGGTATCATTTTCCACTAAACTATGGACCCTGAATCGATTGGAATGGGTCGGATACCCGCCACACCCACTGGTTCCCCCATTTTCTCCATGTTCGACATTTTCGACGACTTAGGTACGTGGGGTATCGTTTTCCACTAATTGTTGGACGCTGATTCTATTGGAATGAGTGCTCCTGGTCCGAGGAATAACGAATCCCTGTTTGTAATGAAAACGTTGGAATGGCGGTCAACCTGGCATTTGTAAGCCTTTTTTTAGCCTTCTTATGCTGAGATGTGCTTGTTATGGGAGCAAACTCATGTGTCACTCAGACGCCATAATAGCTTGTAAGAAATACCTACACAAAAGAGACAACATGAACTACCTAACTGTTCAACGATTTTCCTCACTTTTCTAAAGATAAAATTTGAGCTGAATTTAATTTAATTTATTTTATTCTCATTTACTTCATTTATTTCATTCAATTCATTGTATTCCATTTCGTCTTCTTGAAATGATCCTGGCACTTTACAAAGACAAGGATCTCGATCATTTTTTTCGTCAAACGGAATGTTTTCAGTAGGAATGCTGAGCCCTTCCTGCTTCTTTTTGAAGAGGCTAAAAAATGCCAGGTTGACTGTTGTTTCAACGTTTTTATTACAAAATAAAAGGCATAAACTCATCAGAAGTTAGATTACCCGACCGCCGAATCGATAAATATTATCACATTAACTATCACAGCAAATCGTTAATCAAATGATGGTAGTATATTTTTATTACTAGTGCTGGACGAGAATAGACACGGAACTAGCGGACACCAATAGATTGGGATATTCACTCTTCTCTACAACAGTCCTGGACGGCCAATTATATCAGCCAGGAGGGGTGGGCCTTTTGAAATCTAAAACAACGAGTGATCTAACACGTTAGAGAGAATCTTTCACGCTCTTGTTTTGATGATCACATTTGAACGAGGAGGAGGCGCGTTATTAGATTGACGCCAAACCGGCTGTTACTTTAACCGTATATAATCCGCCACTCTAAACGAATAGAACGGGGGATATGATGGGAGAAGAAATTCAAAGCGAAGTACAAGCGATTCTGGGGATCCTATTTATTTTTTAGTTGTTTTTACACGAGGGAGTTTCTTTCAGATGGCGTTGTTTTCCTGGCGAGTGGAGCAATAACAAGGCTGTAATACCATCAACTATTGATGAAACATAGTTGAAAGTGAGGGGTCGACTTCGGAGAATGGCGGGGGTCACAGTTATGTCTCTGAATATTCTATTTGTGGGTGATGGTTAATATTGATTGTGAAAGGTTCCCACTGGGTTGTATTTGCATAGCTTTTATACCCAAGAATATAAATCAATTGGCAATTGAGACGGGGGTTGATTTTGAAATAAAGCCTGTAGAGAACGCTCATTTGCATGCCGGATTAGCATGTGTGAGTGAAGGAGGGGGACTCTGAAAACAAAAGGGGTTGCATCTGAGGGGCCCCTCTTTTTCGATTATTAGGAGTGTTCAAGGGCTTCCATGAGAAAGTACGTTGTGACTCTTCACCTCTTGACACGAGGGTCGTCCAATCACTTTGACACTGTGAAAAGACGCCACTTTCAAGATCTTGCTGAGTCTGGAAATGTTTGGTGGAAGTGGCAGTTCTCTGTAGCTGAGACAATTTGATGAGACAATATATATTTGAAGACCCCCCGAACTTTGCGAAGACACAACTAAGTGAAATATTCCAGAAAGGGCAACATTACATAACATGTATTCTCAAACTCATCCATATTTCTCCTTATTCGAACATAAGAGAAAAAATACCAAATGAGCTCTCTCATTTGATAAAGATTCTCTGAAGAGACGTCTCCGATCAACAGTTATCCGCAGGTGAATTAGCTCAGGTAATCAAATGAGATGCTCCTCGAAAGAGAAGAGAAATATTAATAACTTTCCAAGACGATTTGTATCCCGCAATATTAATGTAGCTCCGCGCAGAAGTCAACAGTGATCCGTATGGCGCGAGTGATGTACTGTTCCGTTAAGCCCACATAGGCGGATTAATATGCCTTCATTAGCTCACAAATTTCCCCTACGTCTCGTAATTGGAATTGGATTTGATTGTATTCGTTATGAAAAATGCCTAAAGTTGAGCGGTTCCTCGTTTCCTTCAAATTTTTCACGACGCGCCATTTGTTTCGCGCACGGATCTTGGTATGTTTGAATTGAGATGCTCAATGAATGTTGGCCACTCGGGAAAACTGACCATTACGTACGAGGCCATCGTACATCATTGATGGCTCCGCTATTTTGCAATGAGAACTTGAACTCAACTACACCGATTGGACTCACACGGAGTTCCACCCTCAGTTGAGTTTCGATATAGATTCGTCGTTGCTGTTGCTAACTGCCCGGACAGCAATGTCACCTGTAAACGTCGCTGTGGTTTTAAATTCAACTTCTGGTAGGTCACTATAGGAGAGGGTCCAACACACTTCATTGGGTCGTAATGAATAGGAATGGAGCAGTCCAACGTTACACATCAGGCTCTTACGTGGCAACTCAATCAAACGTTTGTGAAATATCTAAAAACTTGGTTGAGCAAACATTCTTCTATTATAATGTGCGTCAACGATGTTTACTATTCTACGGACTTGATCAATTGTGAGGTAATCTCTATGACTGCGAGTAATTGTTTTTTGGTGATTTTTTTAAGCTTAGACAACACAGGCAGCAAAGGGATCAGTCTGTACGATGTTAGCAGATCCATTGATTTGCCCGGTTTAGGGATTATTATTACCTAACCAAGCAATTTTCTATAAATTTGTAACATGGCTAAATGATATGGCAGATTGGCTGCTTTGAATGATAATATAATTTTACATATTTTGAAGCCGATTATTTAGATTGTTCTGGGATGTTTTCCGTAGGATTGGCTCATTCCCCAAATGTAGTATGGTGAGTTCACTCTAAACAAGAACATCCTTTAGCCGAGGAAAGGCTGTCTTTCCGTCAATGTCCACTAAATGTCAGGCTTTTCTGGAGTTTCTCACGTAAACTTCGTCTTTATAGAACATAACACGACAGCACATATTTTTGCAAACGTTGCATGTTCTTGGATCGAATCTTCACATTACAAGTAAATAAATTCCTATAGCGCCGCTCTTTGTAGCTCTCGCATTTATGGAAGGAGGGTACTGAGGATCACGGGGAACTTCGGAGGAAGAAATAAAATTTGCCACCGATCCGTGATTTTATATAGTCCATTAGTGAAATTTATTACTGAAAATTATGGCCTGAATTCTCGTGCTCTATAACTTATTGTTTGGCATTGCTGTTATAGATAATGAAACGGTGTATTGAGCCAAGAGAGACTGATGATAAGAGCAGGTGGCGCGTTCAGTGGGTGCCAATATTATATTTAGATTTCGTAGTGAATCAACGAGGCTGATATTGTCATAGGGACAATCCTAGCACCTGCGAGACGTAGAATAGACGGCATGACTCGGACTCCCACCTGGTGAATATGTAGGGACTGCGAATGTTGAATTCGATTCGCGATAGCACGTGTCATGTGTAACCGCTCGCCTCCCGATTTAAGATGGCCCTCGCTGAAAGGCCATGTACCGATTTGTATCTCAAAAAACTGCACACGCAACACGCTCGGCCCACGCTCCCCCAGTTGTTTTCTTGTGATGTCAGGATGCTTTATCGCGGGAGTTCTCAATCGGATGATCGCTTTGCCTCACTAATTCCTGCAGTCGTTTTCCAGATCTCCCAAGGTCTATCCGCTCTCAACTTGTGTATCTCCACGGTGTTTTAGACCATTGAAGCGGATGAATGGAATAGCCAATCGTTGGAAGAAGAACACGATATACACGAGACAACAGCCCACTTGTTTCGGTATTGTCCAACCACACCCAAAATAAATAAATAAATACAAATTAGGGCAACAGAGGCATCGACTAACGAGACGCCACACTCAAACTTCTCTGTAACCACAACCTAGAGCACCCGTTTGTCACTCGAGAGAGATATCCGAAATGATTAAGAGTGAACTAATCATTTTGACCTGACAACATTTATGTATTTATGTACGAGTAGTGAGCAAGGACCATTGATGGAAGAAGACGAGAAATAACACATTGACATGTTCCGCATTTAATTCCCTCATCGTTATCATATCCAAATATTTTCCTTATACTCCCTAAACGGGTCGTCATTCGTGTGGATGATCTGTTGTGACTTGAAGCCACGTTTGAGAATAATTGTTTAAAATTTGAACAGAGTTCAACTTTTTCGAGAATTCACTAATGAGGAATATAATATGCAGCTATTTTTAATGTAATTGATGGTTACAAAATACAGTAATGTTGGTAATGGTATGTACCTACTATATTCATTTGGACAACACGGAAATGAATCGAGGAAAAAATCCCGGGAGGACCACAATGTTTATTCGGTATAAACACTAGAACCGAGCGGTAGACGAGGATAGGCTCCCAAACGTAATCAACAGATCCTTCTGAACTTCGCAGCCACTCTCTACTCAAGCGAGTTGATAATCAGAAAATTAATTAGGCACTTTAATTGAATGGCCACAATGCTATCATCAAAACGTCAACCGCTGCGCTGCTACATGTGATGATCTGCTTTTGACGGTTTCCCATTGCCTCCCCACATTGACGCGAGTTAGTAACTGACCGTCATAGACGAAGTTCCTACAGGGAAACGCAAAATTGCATCAACGGCTCGTGTTCCGCAGGATCGCGAGAAAGTTCTTCGTAAAACGTTAGAAGTCGATGATTGCCTACAATTAAACTAAGTCAACGCCAGTCAGTCGTGATTTTTTCGCATGCTACTCTCTCTTAAACTCTGCGATTGTTCACAATTTCGGTATTTTTAGTCGTACTGAAGAAACGATAAAATGATTGAGAGGCGAAAAAGTTGTCATAAGGATTGCATGCGCAAAATATCCGCCAACTCGTGAAAATTCAGTCTCGAAGCCTTCGGTGGATCATTTGAAAGTATAATTTCGTTATGAGGGATAAAAGGTGGGATAAGCGGAGAAAAATCCGCTTTCCCCGGCGAATAACACCGGGAGAAATGATGGAAGGGGACGAGACAATGCTGAGAGTGGTACTGCGAGTACCGCCATAATTTGGGGTCGAAGAGCTTCATTTCGAGCTGTATAGGAGTTCTGAAAACCTGATAATAATTCAACATTAAGTAGTTCTTAAGTTTTATAATAAAATAATGTATAATAACAAATCGTTTTGATCAACAGTCTGTAATGTACTTGGTGTGACTTGAGGAGGAGGCTTTGGCACTATGGTACCTGATTGGATGATTTCCCCAAAAAAATCAACTTCCTTGTGACTAACATACTACAAGTTAGTCGTACATGTTGCTACATGAAAATTTGATGATCGATAAGATGCGCAGTCAATCACGATGAAACCACCGCGAAGTTTCTCATTCACCGAAGGTATATGTTTGCCGATGCGTAATTTTCCATTGTACCCATTCGAGACCCTCTTCAAACCTTGAGCCAGGTATATGTATAGAAGGAGCCCTTGGTTCGGCTCTGGGTAGGCTGATGAGTCTTGGTGTGTTCAGAAGGCGTTCATACGTTGCCTCTTGAGTGACTCGTTTCGGTCTGATAGAATGGAGTGGTTTTGAAAGAGAGTAAGGAGTATTGTTTAATTTCGTTACTTGATACCTTACAATAGCCAACGGCCACCCACCCCTATCAGTGGCCTCAGAACCACTGTATCGCTTATCTGAGTTTTCAACGTATCACTGCTCTGGCCTTCGCCTTAACCATTCTCCTCTAAACTACACATCAATCAAGAACGACGTTTTCATGCTGAGCAGCCATGCGTTTTCCAGCATAATTAGGTAAACTACAATGAGCAGCTCAATTAGATTCATGATCCTGATTCATCAAAATCACGAGGAACCTTCTACAGAGATTTTGGAAGCAAATAATTACCAAAATACCTCGCTTAGCGCTCAAGTTTGCGGTTACTAAGCAGACTCCTCATTGATAACGTAAACAAAAATGCTTCATTTTGGAAGAATACTGTCAGTAAAAAGTAAAAAAAGCTTAAAAACCTGCTAATTTATTGGCGAACATTTTAGATCCAAACCCTCTCCACTGATGCTGAGTGCAGTTCTGGGGGGTTTCAATAAGTGTAATATTTATCACGATTGTATACAAAAATCAAATTGAAATTTATCATACAGAAACCGTCAGTTAGTACTCATATGTAATAATAAATTGTTTCTTGCAGATATGTCACAGCTAGGCTATAATCTCGAAAGTAGATCGAATTCTCTACATAATCGCGATTTTACCGACAAGAACAACTTGTAATTGGCTTTTGGAAAATTCCTAGAATTTATTTTTTAGATCTAAGAAGCTTTGCAGGACCAAACATCAAAAATACAACGCGTCACAACCCTCACAAGTCGTTTCGTGATTCTTCTAAGTTCATACTATACGGATTTTCGTTGTGATAGCACCCTTGAGCTAGACCATAATTGAGAAAATACACTGACCCTCTCGAACTTCATGCCTTTCTATGAATTTTTATTGCTGTGACTCAACATGTATGATATTAAATTGTAAAAAAGTAAAGTAAAGTAAACAAGGACTTTCACCTTGGATTTTCGTCCGACTACCTTGGTCAGGTGTCGCGGACGTCGTCAGCCGTCCTCCAAAGAGGATCGTAAATTGATCTGACGATTTCGCTCGTGGCTACTTATTGCCTCACCCCCTTAAGTGAAGAGGACGAAATTGTGTTCATTCACAATTGAGAAAAGAATCATATATTCATGTGTGCCACAAACACATCGTTAGATTAGATTGAGAGCTGGTCTTCAGGTGCTAGGCACCTCCGACACGGTGTTCGAGCAGCCCTCGTGTGATGTTGAGGTGTTTTGTTCCAGTTTTTGGAAGGCAACATTAAGAAGATAGGCAGAAGGAGCGAGCAGGGAGCTATCGGGAGCAGATCACGGGAACGATGTAGCGGAAGCAGGGAATGATACCTTAGCAGCCGGCTATACGGTCAACTTGGTCTCTCTGCGGCCATCAGACCGCGACGTCATCCAATACATGAACCCGAGAGTTTTTTTTCCATTCTCAGAGACTTAGCAACGCTTCTTGAACCACCTAACAGATTATCAGTTTCACGAACTTGATCGGTTCCTGATTACTCAACAGGAACATTTAACTACAAACGCTGTCAAGCTCACCTGATCGGTCCCCATTCACCCAGCTGGAACAACTGCGCACACAAAGCCTAACAATCACCTCTGGTTGTCACTAACACTAAATGTGATTCATTAATTATTAAAAAAAAATTTATTCGTCGATATCTCGATGTCAAAACGGGATAACGTATGACTTTTCACACTGGTGGCCCAGCCAAGAAGGAAACAATATTGGCTCGATTCCAACATTTTTCCAATTCTTCAAGAACTGTTTTGATCGGTTATTTTTGGACCAAGTGCCTTGAATTACAAAGATCAATACTGATGACATGACTGACAATTATCTACCCCTTTCACATAAATATAGGATTTGGAAAAGAAAATTGATTTCACTTACATTATTCATGTTACTTCTCACATGAATTTTGTGTCATGGCAGGGAAAAAAAAAAAACCCAAAAAAGCAAATTAAATGGCAGTCAAACAGGTTTGAGCTAAAATGGCAAAGAAGCAATGAAGCACTCTGCATTCAAAAATGACCAGCAAATTAGAATTTGAGTGGTGGACAAGGTACAGAAGAATAAGGTGCCTCCTACCACCGATAAAGTGATGTAGACGGGCCCGGGTATAATTGATATTTTCAAAAAAAAAAAAACAATCGCTTGATTCTTTTTGTACGCAAGATGTACGTGAGCTACCACAGGATTTCTTCTTCAGTTTGTAGGCAATGGCCACCTATCACATGTTCTTGGCGCGTAAGAATAAGCGTTAAGCAAACCCTCGAAACCAAAAACAGTGACAAAGTCGATGAATTCTCATAACGGAGTTCAAAAAGAGATCACGCGAGAAGGCGGCTCGAGATTTTCATTGAATCAATGATTGACAGACGACAACGAAAACAGACAACCGTCATGGAATGGAAAGATTACCCGAGGATGGGGTTTGGTAAATACGATTCAGTACAAGTGAGTATCCGCTGAGGCGTGTAGACGTAGACATCACAGGGCAGGTGGAAGTGAGATGTTGGGAGAGGAGACAAGACGAGCTCACGGCAGCCAGCGCTCAAATTTAAGACGATATCATGATTCAATCGCTTCTCCCCACCAAGAATCATA
The DNA here is from genome assembly GCA_019603395.1 of Cyrtorhinus lividipennis. Taxonomy (NCBI): domain Eukaryota; kingdom Metazoa; phylum Arthropoda; class Insecta; order Hemiptera; family Miridae; genus Cyrtorhinus; species Cyrtorhinus lividipennis. Next base: position 17,431,087 of record CM034007.1, on the reverse strand, counting down.
CTCTCTTTCTTTTAATCGAAAGCACGGCATGTGAAGCTATCACGCGCGATGCTTCACATTGACTTATTATAATACCATGGAGGTTCCTTCGTTCATGTATTCCCATCGAAGTATGGAATTAGTGATTCGATCACTAGTTATAAAACGCTGTAAATTCATTCACAGGGGTCGGTTATCACTCGGATCAGGAGCATGGAGATTCATTCCAATCGATTCAGCGTCCTAAATTTAATGGAAAATGATACCACACACGCCTAGGTACCCGAAAACCAATCCGAGCGGGTTTATCATTTTTTGAAGGACGCAGTGAATACTGAAAAAGTGTTGAGTATCTGACCACCTAACCGACCATATGTAACCTCACGGTCGGAGCATTTTTAAACATTAAATAAAAAAAATAATTTAATTTAAATGTGTTAAATTGCAACCAGTCTTTCATCTTGCACCAGAAGTGGTAATGCTCTATAAACCATAAACTACTCAACGGATTTGAATATTATTCATTTCTAAATTATCAGTTCTCTCTTCATTACAGCGTAGGAGGAATGACTCTTCTCGGAACTGATAATGAGTAACGAAAACTCAACAACAAGGTAAAGCAAGGGTCTATCGCGTAGATAACATGTTTCCGTGTTTATGTCATCAAAACCTCAAGATTTTTTTTCCCCCCAAGAAAACGCTATTGTTTTTAACAGGCTCTGAGTTATTCTTTAAAAATCTACTTCAAAATAAAAAATATATAGATAGAAAATTTGTTAATTTTTTAAATAGTTATATTATTATAACGGGGTGCACCTCGTTCTGTTAAGGGGTATATTATTGCTGAAAGAAGCAGAAGAAGGAAGGAAGGCGCCTTTTGTCGTCCCTACTCCTAGTTTCTATAGCGAAATTTACCAAACTAACCAAAAAGATACAGAACTGAACGAAGCAAAGAGGGAGTTTCCAAGAAGTTGAATTTTGAGCGATCAGCAGTCTTATATTCTTATTAATGAGGGGTCATGTTAGTGAGTGATCGTTCATTTGAAAAAGTATAGCAAATTATTGTTCAACACATCATAATATGATACAGTGCATGATGATAACAGTTGTAATTATCCCCTCAGATTTTGACTAAGAACTTATTTTAGGTAAGTTTAAGTTCACTTTCATGATCAAAAATATATTTCACTCCCAGTTAGCGTTACATAACTTCCTATATCAATTTATCCTTAGTTCACTTCCTTCGTCCTAGTATTCATGTTATAATGACAAATCCAATTTTGGTTGGTTATTCATTGAATAGTGTTCATTCAAAACGTGTATTTCGGAAAATGGATTTTCGAGATTTTTGGTGATCTAGGCGTGTGGGGTATCATTCCCCACTAAATTTTGGACGCTGATTCGAATTATATTGTTCCCGGAATGATTGGCGCCCACCGGAAGAGGTTATGGACGCTCCATGTCCGGTCCCTGTGAAAGAATTTGCAGAGATTTTCCATATTTTGTCCAAAGTTTCAGGAACGTACGGAGTATGGTCCTCTGAGATCCCGTCATAATTTGATAAATCGTAAATTCGGCGCATGCACTCTAGTCAAACTCGTCGTTACTAACATTATGGTCCTGAAAGGGAGAATGCTTTGAGCTATTTTCATTTTCAATTTCAATCTATGGTGTGCCCGCTCAAAATAACGTTCTAAATATATTCGCTGTATCTATCAAATAGGAACAAGTATACCACGAATGAAGAAAAATTCTGTGATCAATGTGGAATGAGTGAGACAGTTGAATTCACAGAACCACGGATGACGAAGATCACGTTCTCATTTTTTCTAATTGAGATGATTTATTAGTTTATAATAGCCCAGTGTACATAATCCACTTAAAACCATTATCTGAGGTGATTTACAACCTTCCAGTAAACAGTTATATAAAATTGTGTTTATTTTGGAATCGGTTCAATCTCATTTGGCACAAAAATTAGCGCTACAACCTTCGATAACAGGGCAATTAGTAGGTGACTCTTCCAAGAATTCGTAAACTGACTATTTCTTCAAATGTTTGCTCAATTGTACCATCTTATCAACATATTGAATATAATACGTTTTTACAGTCTTAGTCCGAAATACTCCTATTAGCCCAGAAAGTACGATGAAAAATTAGGAAATGCCCAGACGTAACTACTAGGACATTTAGAATAGGGTGGGAAGGACGAATAATATTTTTAATGGATTCTCATAAATGACGCAGTTATCGCAATTTGAAATCGCAAAGTTATTACTCCACCCCCTCCTCACCTGGCTTCAAACTTCGCGATCTTTGTGCCTTTAATTAGGCCTCCAACAGTCACGTCAGCTTCGCGTGCCATCTATTCCAGTTTTTCTTCGATATTAAACGAACCCTATCTTTCCTTTATTGTGTCTCGTAGGCGTACTCTGTCGTTTGATGCGTGGAAAACAGTTATTTCTCGACGAAGAGAAATTTTATTCCGGCGGTAACTAGTTTCACGTGCGAGTTAAACCTGTCGAAACCAAAAGGCCTTAACTCTAATCGAAACCTGTTCGACATTTATAAGCGCTATCCGTGTGGATACAAGTCTTGCACGAAATCGCTATTGAAACACATGCCTACAACGGGTTTAATTCCCTGAATCAATTTAGACCGATTTCAGACCCCTTTTTCGCCAACAGAGGCAGGATATGGGAGAAAATTTCTCATCCAAACTTCTGATATTGATTAGAAAACGCCACGTTGTTCTTCCACTGTTTTTCCCATTTTCCCCAAGTTCAACATTTTCGATGATCTAGGCGTGTGGGGTATCATTTTCCACTAACTGTTGGACGCTGAATTGATTGGAATGAGTCTCCATGCTCGTGATTCGAGGAATGATCAATTTCTGTGGAAAAATTCGTAGCGTTTTTTCACCATTTTTCTGAGGTGTGTCTCCGTTTATCAAAACGCTGAATGATTCATCATGATTTATGCTCCCGAAATACTCTTTTCCGTCTACCTAGAATAATAAACCATTGTGAAATGGGTTACTACAGCTAATTCAGGTAGGTACTACTGCGGAGTAGTCGAAGGGAGGAAAGGCAGGGAGTGTTAGGAGGGCTTGGCATTCCAGGCTTCGGCGAAACCTTAGTCTGATCACACTGGCGACTCGAACTTCTTCTGCCTCACATCCGAAACCAGGAACATAGTCGCTGCGGTGACGAACGGTAATCGATTGGCACGGAAAACGGTGATGAACGTGAACCGATTTCGATACGACACGGTTCCATGGTAGGTGCCGCTGTGACGGGTGCATCTGTTTGCCTAGACGCAGACGAGAGCTGTTCCTACGGGTGTGCGAGTGTTTCCAACGAGACGTATCAACTCGTATTGAACACAAGACCAGTGCATTAGCTTCTTTCTCCTTTTGCGGGAGCCCACTGCCTTCACTAATTCAATCAAACAGGCACCTTTTGATGCTTCTTCTCTGTACAAGCTCGACGCCTTCAAAGAGGCGACATCACCTACTGGCCTCCCTTGAACCTGGCGGGACTTTTCAAGGTTTACCTCACGGAGGCGCCGCAATCCCGACGACGGACGCATTAAAACATGAATTCGTGAAAGAAAAAAAAGAGAACCCAAGAACGAATGAAACTCAAGTCCGCATTTCAACTCCCTCACATTTTCCACTTCTCCTAGAAACAATAATATGTGAAAAGAAAGAAACACTTTTCATTTCTACTTCAATAATACAGGACAGGGTAAGTAGTTTTTTTTTTTTTTTCAATCTATTTTTTCTTTCCCTTGCTTCAGGATTCTTCTCATGAGAACGTTAGTAGTTACGCCATCGCAAAAGCATGCATGTTTTTTTTTTTTTTTGGTTTTTTTTTTTTGCGTTTTTATTGCTCATTGTTAAAAAAAATAAAACATTATGGCATATTCCAATACGCTGCAATACCATGTTAGAAATACCAAGTATAACGCTACTGGAAATGACCGAAGATAGCGAATATTTTTTAACGGTTAATCACTTAAATTCGAATTTAAAAGTGATCGGAAGGAATTTAGAAAAATAATTTCAGATCTCTCGAATTTTAGTTTTTTCCCCATGATTTACATTTATTCATTCGATTTCACCCCTGTGAAGACTCAAACCACATGGCTGGTGCAAAAAATGAATGTTCCTGACCATCACTCGGTAGTATAAAATCATTCTAAGAATCTGAAATTTTGGTCTGGGACCCGTTTCCGGGCCTAGTTGGTTCTCGAAACATTTCAGCTCGATCGGACCAAATTCGGGTGGGGTAGGAGTCAAAATGTGTGTTTTGAAAAATAGATTTTCGAGATTTTCGGCGATCTAGGCGTGTGGGATATCATTTTCCAGGTTATGGGTCAAAATGGCCATCTACCTACCAATTTTGAATGCGTATTTTCGAGATTGTTCGTACCTAGTCGTGTGGGGTATCATTTTCCAACGGAAGATGTTATGGACGCTGAATCGATTGAAATGGGTCTCCATGCGCCTGGGCCGAGGAATAACCAACCCTTGTGATTATTATTTTTTGATATTATTGCAGGAAAATTAACGTTATTAAACTAGTGTTATAATGAGTAATATCTCGTTTCTTGAAAATGGGTTCAAAATTTAAAAATGAAAACGTGCTTGATTTTTCCCGATTTTCAAATATTTCCACGTGTTTGATTTGGAGAAATAATTTCCGTTCCTCCGAACCGAAAATATCAACCTCAAAGCAACAAAGAGGTTGTTTTTATTTTTGACAGCACGCGTGTTTGGTCCCAAAGCTTTACAACAGCCTTCACGCCCCTGAAAGAGGGGAAAGTGATTCATCGATGTATGAAGAGAAATGCCGAATATTTCATGGGGACTGAAGAAGCCAATCACCTAAAAATAAGCGGCAGTGCAGGGGAACTTCCCTCAAAATAGAACGAGATGCGTTCATAAAGATTGTCAACCTTTTCCAAAACACAAGTCTAACGCTCGACTCAATGCCACCCCCTCTTGCCACACTTGTCTGAGGCCACCCAATGTCCCAATTTGGCAATTTTGCGATTGGATGATATTTATATTGAACGGTATTCGCAGTTCCGGAGCAGGTACGCGAAGTTTATTTGGAGCTGGGCTGCTGTGCCATAATGCAACCGTGGAACATACAGCAGAGTTTCAACTTTTCTCTGACGGGGATATGTACTAACACAAATAGAAACTAAGCTCTCGGTGGAGTCTAGAGGAAGGGGCGACGAGTGTTTGTTAAGTTGATCTTCAGCACACATCTCGAATAAGGGATCGAGGTAGAGAGCCCTTAATGCAAGGTGTTAGAAGGGCCGAAGGGAACATGGGGAAACCCATCGGCACTTGTTGATGCACAACAGGAGCTATCGACGAAAAACGAAAGCCAAAAAAGAAGCGTGGGTGAGTAGGGGTCGAAACCGTTCGAATCGGTTGTGAGCAAAAAAAAAAAAAGAAAAAAAATGACGGGGAAAGAAACCAGGACCTCTCCTCATCCTGATTTTAACACAGAGAACCTCTTGTCGCACCACCTTTCGTTGAGACCGTCCGCATCATCAAGCACCGTAGATCCTCTGTCGTGTACAGTCAATAGGACACCCCTGCTAGGCCTCGGGATACGGTATTGCCCGTTACGGTCGTCTGACGTGAAAGAAACACAAGCAGTGGGAAGACCTAGAAGCGGCATTCAAGAAATGCGACCTGAAATCCACGAATCTTCGCCCGAGATTTTTTATTTTTCAGATATTTCCTGTACAGTACGTTGTGCAACAAAGGAATATTTTTCTTCAATCTATCACACGATAATGTTCAAACCCGTATGTCTATATGAAATAAATTTGAATTTTGTTCAAAAATACGGGATATCGTTTGAATAATGGTTGATAAATGAACGACCAGTATTTAGTTAATCAGTGTCTTCCTTATTACGTGTACGATACCAACATTACGTCACAACTGTCTTGAAAATTAATCATTTTTCTCAGGAAAACATCTTATCAATGCCGAAACCACACAAATTAAAACGAACGGCACATGAAGCGAATATTACAGAT